>CAWZYM010000191.1:450000-625000 GCA_963966185.1 Rhabditoides inermis | reverse complement strand
CCATCGCCGTGTGAGTACTGTACTTGTATACGATGTGTCCACTGGCGATGTGTGATTACGGTACATTACTGTGGTATACGGCGACCGTCCACTTGCGACGTATGAGTACAGCAGGTTACTGGGGTATACGGTAGATAAGCGTATGAGACCGTTTCTAGCCGTACTTTAGGTTAAGTACTATGCAGTAGAATGGTCGTATTCTGTATAATACCGTACCGCTCAGGGATCTGGGATCGCCCGAGCCGCCGCGTCGTCGCTTCTCTCTCCTGGACCGTATGGAGAAGAAGGTATCACAGCGTCACTTTATTGTGTTAATGATTTTTTTAGTGGGACAAGCTCAAGGCGCGCCGCGAGACGAGCAAGCGAAGCAAAGCCGCGGCGAGGGTGAGGGGCGGAGCTTGCGTGGGCGGGACTTGTGCGTGTTTCAGGAGGAGGCGGGCACGGATCAGCACGACGTCGTTCGTTTCGAGAAGCGCGGCGAAGACGTCTAGAAGCCTTTACTCACACGAAACCATGAAAGTAACTACTCGTAACATAACATGGCAAAATTATATATATTCGATCATCTGTGTTGAAAATTTGCAATAAAGTCGTTGTAGAGTGGAGCTGTTTATGAAGGAAAAAAAAGAATGAATGCATCGCATGGCGTCTTAGAACATAGGAACGTACAAACTACTTGGATTCAAACAACGAAAACAGATAGAGATAGATAGATAGAGAGAGGAGAGAGAAAAAGGAGAGAGAGATGAGAGAGATGATTTAGTGAAGGGGAAATGAATGGCATAGCAATGCATCCGCACTCACCGTTCAGCGTGTAGACAGTGAATAGGTGGGAATCCCTCGATGCCGATGATGATAATAATAATAATAATAATAATAATAATAATAATAATAATAATAATAATAATAATAATAATAATAATAATAATAATAATAATAATAATAATAATAATAATAATAATAATAATAATAATAATAATAATAATAATAATAATAATAATAATAATAATAATAATAATAATAATAATAATAATAATAATAATAATAATAATAATATTTATTACCGTGTAAACTAGATCAACCCATCTATAGGTAGACTTGTTCATTATTATGTAATAAAGAGTTTTGCATGCATGCTAACCCCACTGTAGAAAATGCCGTATTGTGAGCTACTAACAGCTGATTGTTCATCTCTGATGAAGCTCGGCAATCAGTTAGCACAACTGTCAGATGATAGGGCAGAAACAATGTGTGCTATGTAGGTTGTGCATGCTTTGTTTGTTTGCTTTGCTTTATAATAGAATAAAAACACAGGACAAACACATAAGTAGAATGAATACGACAAGCGTGATTGGAAAATAAATGAACACAAAAATAAATGAACACAAAAAGGATAAAACAGATAACACAGGTTCCCGAATGAGCACTCATGAAGAGGTCCGACACCGCCAGCGAAGCGATGCACTGATTGCCGGCACAGCTTAGCTTTGGAAAATCCCCCACCTGCTTGCTGACGCTCTATTCTAAACGCGATGATTACCATCGCATTGCCAATGATCGTCTCCAGGCTCAGCAAGATCCACACAGGAATCAAGCAAATCGATATAAACATGATTATCGATCGATGGCTTTTTTGTAGGATATGGCGATGGATATGGCCGCCGTCGTGAAATTGTTCCGTCGGTGTGATCAAAGTCTTTCTTTGGTTTGGCATCGTCAGTTTGTGTTGCTTCGCTACGGAAAAAATCAAAGAAGAAGCGAAATAGTCGAAATAGGAAAGATGAGAAACTGTCACGGTGTATAACAAAAGTCCTCAGCGATTTATTCGTTTTGAATGGAGGATGCGTTTCTATGGCTGCTTCAACCGTCGATTTGGCATTTCCGAATATTTCTCCCACTAGTTCATCCGAGATATGGTAGCGCTATCTCTCATATTCACTTGTTTTCTTGCTTCGCCCGAAATGTTCGATCAAATTGTTGAACCTTTGAATGCAACCCACTGCGCCGAGAATATCACATCAACGTACACACTCGTGCTGAGAGAACTGACCACAAACAGAACAACATGTGTCACCGGTTATGAGTAAGTGATTATTGATTTATGCATTGATTTTTCCATCAACGTGGTGGCCTCTAGGTGGTCTTCTGGTGTGGAGACGTGGTGTTTGGGAAACGATGAGACTAGACCAGTTCGAGCAATTGTGTTCGTATACGAAAAAGGAGCAGAAGCATATTCTAAATCTAATGAAGGCAGTTTCGGCCTTTATTGGCGTTATCAATTCACGACCAAGGTGCCCTTGTCTTGGAACTACGTTTATCTGCCGAGACTCACTGCTCGAATACAGCTGTTTGCTGAGTTGGAAGTGGAATATCGTGACACAATCAAAGAGGTACTGCGCACAGTCGAACCATTCGTTTAAAAATAATCCGGTAGTTTCTCGACAACGAGTGCGAGGAATGCAATTTGTGGAGAAAAGACATTTTCATTGTACCATCGAACTCGGCAGAGTTACACAAACAATGGGATCGCACAAGCGCCGGACAGATGGTTCTATGGTACCACACTCTTTGCGCCATCCGACAACGCAGTCTCCAGTCTCGCTACCCATTTCTCTTTAACACGTCCTATGGTAAGTGAATCAGACAAAACATCGTATAACGTATATGTTGCTATCAGCGTTATCCGAGGAAGCTGTGGATAGAAAGTTGGAACTGATTGCGTCTGCAACAGCTTCGTTTTCTCGAAATCTCTCCTATTCTCGCCCCTTCTCCCTCCAAGGATTCGACCCGAGATTTGAGAGTATGCGAGAACGGTTTTCTGTGCTTCAACCTGTTTATAGACTTGATTGGGGACGAGTTGAATGCGACCTTTTCTGGACTCTATGTTGGAGATCAACTGACACTCAAAGCGATTTCCGATAATCAACAGTACTTCGATACCGATAATCACGTAATGTAGTTTTAATGTCCTTCAAAAGTTCCAGTTTTTAGTATTACTCGTACTTGGTCGAAAAATTGACGCAATACAATCTCACCAGCATTTTTTCACCAAATTTGACCCAAATTTCACAACTCGAAGATTCTTCAGCTGTGAAGCGCTTTTCTGTTTCGCTGGAGAGAATCAATGCCAGATTAATAATGGCTATGATAAGCGGAACAACTCTGACAAAACAAGATTTTGACTCGTTCTACCAACAACAGAGAGACGTTTTCAATGGTTTGGTCGATGAAGAAAAGGCGGATATCAAACGAATATTCGCTCTCTTCTTCGAACGATTTCCAGGTATGAAAATGCTTTCTTTGCTTTTGATTTGTATCATTTAACTGTTTTTTTTCTTTTTCAGACTTTGATGTATGAAGATGATGTATGGGGAGATATACTCTCTGAAATACAGATGTCTTACAAAATGACAAATCATTCAAGCGCATAACACGTTATCTATGATCTATCGAATAGAGTTAATAAAACGTTTGTTGACAATACTGTTTGATAAGTGCGTACTAGTGAATGATTGGAATCAGCTAGGCTTTGTCTAGTTGCGGTCAGTCTCTTCGAAACACTCCCGAATGCCTCCAAAACACTTCGAAATTGCCTTTCGAATCGCCCTCATAACACTCCCGAACTGCCTTCGAAATACTTCCGAATACCCTCGAACACTTCGGAATGCCTTTTCTTGCTATGCCTTCGAAACACTCCCGAATGGCTTTTGAAGAGACTGACCGCACCTTCTAAGCGCCCAGTAGCCGCCGCACGCGGACACGCGACGCGAACGAGGCTCTCTCCTCGATTCCTTGTAACCAGTGTCTCTCACCATGGAAAGAAAGAGACAAAGAGAAAAGCGGATATACAAATGCATAGTTGTAGGTTTTGTCTGTCCGAGTACCAGAATGAAATAGGTCGGTTTCTGTGAGACAAGTACAATGAAACACAACAAGAAACTCTTTTTATTGCTATCGTCTTCAATATCTCCCAATCACCCTCTCTCCTCGTTCTCTCTCTCTCTCTCTCTCTCTCTCTCTCTCTCTCTTTCTCTCTCTCGTATCTCTTGGTGAACAGTAACACGCTCGCAACTCTTTATCGCTACTCGTCTCCGATCTCGTTTCCGTCGATCGTTCCGTATACGACACTCGGCAGTAGTTTCTCCCTCCTTCCCTCTCCCTCTCCCTCTCCTCCCTTCTTCTTTCCACCCATTCCAATAGAGCCGAGGTCGATTCGACGACCGTACTGCAGC
The DNA here is from genome assembly GCA_963966185.1 of Rhabditoides inermis. Classification (NCBI taxonomy): domain Eukaryota; kingdom Metazoa; phylum Nematoda; class Chromadorea; order Rhabditida; family Rhabditidae; genus Rhabditoides; species Rhabditoides inermis. The sequence continues at coordinate 620,768 of CAWZYM010000191.1, read as the reverse complement.
GCCCACTGGAAGGAGTTGTTTATTTGTTGTTTAGGAAAGACCGGAAACGATCAACACCCTGAAGTGGGCGTGGCCTGAGTGGGCGGTACCTGGTTGGCGGCGGGGGCGGCGGTGAGCAGCATGAACGCCTTGAGGCCTCGCTGTCGGGCGTCCGCCCATGCCTCTTCTTGCAGACGGGCCAGCAGAGTGCTGGATTAGGTATACGGTAGGTGAGGTATACGGTAGATACAGTAATCTCGTACCCGTCCTCGGCGTTCACTGCGCGGATGCGCAGCAGCAGGCCGATGTCGAGTGGCAGACGCGTCCACATCTGAGAATCGATTATTGATTGATTATTGATCGATTATCGATCCATTGTTGAAAGATTATCGATTACCTCCTCCCTCAGCCGGCAGTCGACGCCGAGCAACTCCTGACCGCTAGACGGCAGCTTCTTGAGGATCTGGGATACGGTCTTGGTTAGACTACGGTGAGTACAGTATACCTTTTTCTCCTTCTTGGTGGTTCGACGGCCGCGCATCTCATACGTACACAGGGACACGCCCACAATCGCCCCGCCCCTTTCGGCGAGGCGCGAGAGACCAGAGTTGATCGAGCGGGTGGCAAGGACTACAGTACCACTATGGTAACATACGGGTTTTCAAAGTACAGTACATACCCTTGGCGAGCGGCGCGGCCTGTGGATCCGACATGACTGCAGCCACTTGCGGGTCGATAGTCTAACAACAATGAGGAATTGACAAAGCAGAGAGAGTAGTTCACATATAAATGAGAAACAACATCAGCTGTTTATCCATTGATATCAGATTTGTTCAGAGAGCTTCTATTCCGATTTCTTTCTAGCTTCGATTCCAGACAGTAAGTAAATGTCAACGATTGTTGACATCCGAGTGTTTTTTTGTGAAACAAGTTGGAATGGATTTTCGAAAAATATTTTTTCCTACCTTCATGTTGTCGAGGACATACTCGACAATCGCACCCGCGTCGTTTTTCGACGGCACGCGCAGACTGAGAGATACTGTAGCTCTAGGAGTACTGTAGCTACCGTATACCTTGTGCTGGGTGAGGCGAGGGAGAGAGCGGCCGATCGGGAGGCATAGATGAGTCGACGAGACGAGGTCAGTAGGGTGATCTGCAAAGAGCCACGGTTCACGGGAATCGGATAGGGAACGAGGCAACTGCAATGCATTGACACCACCACAGCTCGACTACTTTTTTGCCAAGCTTTTTTATTATGCGTGATAAGTCCCGTCAATCGCATTGCTCTCTTTTCCACACTAACACGTTCAAACTCACAGTGTTCATATCTGCGAGTTGTTGTTGTTGTTGTTCTTGTTGTTGTTGTTGTTGTTGTTTGTTCTTGTTTGTTGTTGTTTTTGCGAGTAGGGTAGCGAGTGGGGTAGTGGCAGAGCCGGTCAGTGGAGGTGCGAGTAGAAGAAGTGATCACATCTGCACAGCCCACCTTCTTAACAGTCGCCGTCATTCCACGTCTAGACCATTCCAAGATGACGACCGGTTGGTTATACACGGTCTGCTTCGATGGTCACCAGTGTCGGAACCATTGTTCGCAGCGGGAACTGAGCCAGCGACCAACATAGTGTTTGGTAATCAGCTAGCATAACAGTTTCTCTCAACATCAACTGTCTAGCGCGCAATCACTTCTCGCCATGAGACCTCGTGGGAAGCGAATGTGATACTCGCATATACGGTATACTGTAATCCGCAGTAATACTATATACCGTATACCGTATAAATCGTACACCGTATTCAGCAGTGTTACTCGTTAATGTATTCAGCCGAAACATGGTTGTGTTGTGTTCTTCTCACTCATATCTCGATTTCTAGAAATTTATCGATTATGATTTGCACTGCTGATCGGACAAGATAAAAGAAGAGTGAGAGACACCAACGTTGACTGAATTGTGTTTCAAAAAAAGACAACGGGATGGTTTCAGCCCATTTATTCAAACCAGAAAATTCATGGATATCTCAAGAGGATATCTCATCACACTACACATTTAAGGTTCACAACTGATAAAAAAAACTATCGTACAAACACAATGTAATACTACTGTTGAATAGTTATATGTGACGAGTTTGTAGATGCAGAGTGTTGTTCTAATCAATCAGCTTATTTGTCGAAATCTGAAACGAAAATATAACATCATTTTTTTATTCATAAACAAACCTGGAAATTTTTCGAAGAACGCTGTAAATGCTTTTCGAATAATTTCCTTCTGGTCTTGTGTGAACTGGGCAAAGATTTCCTTCTGGTTTTCGTAGAACACGTCAAAATGAGAAGATGTGAGAGTTTCGCCTTTTATGATTGCTATCATAACATCTGCGCTCTTTTGTTTGATATGCGAGTAGAATTCTTCCACAATGTTCATTGTTTCAATCACGGTCGGATTTGGCGCGTAGGTTATCATTTGAAAATCAGTCATGCGTTGAATGAGATACGAATAGTACTGAAATTGAAAAGTAATTGTATGTTATATATATGATGTATGTACTCGCCGTTTCTTTTGTTTTAAAATGTTGACTATTGTCTATTATCAGTTGTATAGTGATTGACGGTACGTAATCAATGGTTACTGCTGTATCATTATATTGGACTTTTGACACAAATGCTGGAAGTAGTTATCATTCTAATTTCAAATATGACACAACTGACATAACAATGTATCATTCAGACCACTTATCGGATATGATCTCGTGTCCATCAGGTTTGTTGCGCGAAAACCTTTTCTCAGATCAAACATGAACTCATAAGTGCTTGCGAGTTCTTTACGTTCGTTCGGGCACAAAGTCGAAAACCAAATCCAAAATTTGCCTCCAGAAGTTAGCAGGAAGTTGTCTAGCTGTGATTTATTTGCAAAGCCTTTTTGTTGAATGCATTGATCGCACTCGTTTATGAGGATCTCCAAAAAAAAACTTGTTCGAAACAAACACAAGAACACGTCATATGTACCTGTTGCACAGTATCACGATACAACGATGGTGACACATGTGAAAACAATTCCATCATTGATATGAGATTTGGGTAAAACAGTTGATAAAAGGTATTGTGCACGGCTATTAATAATAGATTATACCAATACCGTCCGGCATATTCTTCTGTGAAAGGTCCTTTGTTGTCTCGTTCGTACATCAAAACGAGACCGTATTTTTCGAGCGTGGTATCATTTGAACAAATAGCGGGTTTTGTCTTTTCTCTGTCAAAAAACCTCCTCATTAAATCTAATAACTATACTCACGTTAACATCAGACATCTATCGTTTATTTTCTCATCAAAACGGTACCAGACTGCCAGAAAATCAGTCTGATTAGAGGAGAGAAGAGCTTGGCAAGACGCGACTGTTCCATTGAAATCCACAGCCAGAGAATCAATCGATATATCCGGAGTAGCAATGAAACATGAGTAGAGCAGCGTTAGAAACACCATATCTCTTTGTACTAGCACTCTGTCTGTTCACTTTGAAAGGTGGGACATGTGCGGAACACGTAACACATTTATCAAGAATCCAAGGAAACCAAGGACAACGTCACATAAAAGATGTCATGTGAAACCGTCAAACGCCACATAACAGATACTGTATATGTGGTATTTTGCACATCACATTCGAAAGACGGTGCCGAGTTTGTTGTTGTATGAGTCTCCCAAGTGGCTCCCGTGTTTCATAAGAACCAGTCTGCAATGGAATATCAGCGATCAGCCAGAGGAGAGCGCACCCGAAAGAGAGACACATCTCAAGGATTCACGGTATAGAGGGGCCGAACGAGGCGAATAGCGAACTGAAGTTGTCTGTTTTCAGTTTTAGCTTGAATCAAGACTTCGAAAGGGTTTAACGTATACTCACGACATGAATACAGGTCCGCATAGCATGGCCACGCTTCCAGCCAGCATTGAATTGAATTGATTTACTGCCGATATCAAGAGTACAACAACGGAGATGAAACACAAAGGGTTTAGTCTGCGTGAAGTATCTGTCGGTGGTTCCTTCTTGTCGGCATCCGACTTGTAGGAGGGGTGGTGTGCTTGGTTTCACGCTTAGGTCGACGTTGCGACAGCCATTGTAGAAAGTGTACTCGGCGGGTTCAACTCCGTGCTCCGAGGATTCCTCAAAATCCAAAGCCAGCAGCGAACATGTAGCGGGTACCGTTGATTCAGCAATTCTCCACGTAGACCGGGCTTGGCGGGTGCGACGGGGGAAAATAAACTGGGGGACCGACCACTCGTGGGCAAGGGAAGATGATGGAATGACTTCCAGCCAGCATATACATTCCCATCCAACCACCCTAAAACTTTGTTTGAGTCTTTCATGTGTTTGTTCTAAGTAGTTAACAAACTTTCTCAACTGTTTAGTTGGTCCCAACACCTTTGAGTTCTTTGAGTATATCGAGCTCACGAAAATGTTGATCAGCGAGAATCCTATGGCTTTTAGGATAATGTACGCGGGAAAGTAGACGTATCTGAAAACACGGGAGGAAAACAGCAATTCAAAAATCTTGTACAATACAGAAAACCGCACACGATTCTCAATATCTGATGCGTCAATGAAAATATTAGGCAGACTACTTGGTAGACAGTGTGTGTTTGGTCTCTGTCTCTGCCATACCATACTACAATCCGTTGTTTTGAAGGCAGTTTCCAAAGGATCATGACTACACCTAATGTGAAACTGACCACTATTGTTTTGCACGTGGTTTATTCTGGAAACTTCGGAAACGTACGGACTAATCCTCGTAACGTGGGCGCACCATTCGAACGAGCGCTTGCAGCCGACCGGATTTCCACTTCGAACAAACGTATCGTTCACGTAGATGTCTGGACATCAATCAGTGATTAGTGTAATATTGTATAGAAGTGAACATGTAATTAGCCTCTTATTAGTCTTAGAAACTGCCGTTGCCTTTGAATAAATATCAAACACTGTGAGTTGTGAGTTTCGGAAGTTGCTAAGTGTTATGTATGGCATCTCACCTTCAGTCTGGTACTGAATCTTTGGCCAGGGGTAGGTGAGAAAGTAGAACAGGAAGAAACAGCCGAGAGAGAGCACTGTGCCCCGGCGAGAGTCTATTCTGAAGGCGCTTCCCCTCTCTCGCGAACATTGTCATCTCTCTCTCCCCCTCTCTCCTCTCTCTCTCTCTCTCTCTCTCTCTCTCTCTCTTTCTCTCTCTCTCTCCCTCTCTCCCTCCTCCCTCACATCCTCTCCATACTGTAGAGTGCACTCATGGCATAGACCGCCAGTCCCAGCCCGCCCTCTGCCGCCTGTGCCACACTGTTCCACAGCACTGCCTCTTCTCCACTCCACGCGAACATTGTCATCTCTCTCCCCCCCCCTCTCTCTCTCCTCTCTCTCTCTCTCTCTCTCTCTCTCTCTCCCCCCTCACATCCTCTCCATACTGTAGAGTGCACTCATGGCATAGACCGCCAGTCCCAGCCCGCCCTCTGCCGCCTGTGCCACACTGTTCCACAGCACTGCCTCTTCTCCACTCCACGCGAACATTGTCATCTCTCTCTCCCCCTCTTCTCTCTCTCTCTCTCCCCCTCCCCCTCCCCCTCCCCCTCACATCCTCTCCATACTGTAGAGTGCACTCATGGCATAGACCGCCAGTCCCAGCCCGCCCTCTGCCACCTGTGCCACACTGTTCCACAGCACTGCCTCTTCTCCACTTCACGCGAACATTGTCATCTCTTTCTCCTCCTCTCTCTCCTCTCTCTCTCTCTCTCTCTCTCTCCCCTCACATTCTCTCCATACTGTAGAGTGCACTCATGGCATAGACCGCCAGTCCCAGCCCGCCCTCTGCCGCCTGTGCCACACTGTTCCACAGCACTGCCTCTTCTCCACTCCACGCGAACATTGTCATCTCTCTCCCCCCCCCTCTCTCTCTCCTCTCTCTCTCTCTCTCTCTCTCTCTCTCTCCCCCCTCACATCCTCTCCATACTGTAGAGTGCACTCATGGCATAGACCGCCAGTCCCAGCCCGCCCTCTGCCGCCTGTGCCACACTGTTCCACAGCACTGCCTCTTCTCCACTCCACGCGAACATTGTCATCTCTCTCCCCCCCCCTCTCTCTCTCCTCTCTCTCTCTCTCTCTCTCTCTCTCTCCCCCCTCACATCCTCTCCATACTGTAGAGTGCACTCATGGCATAGACCGCCAGTCCCAGCCCGCCCTCTGCCGCCTGTGCCACACTGTTCCACAGCACTGCCTCTTCTCCACTCCACGCGAACATTGTCATCTCTCTCTCCTCCTCTCTCTCCTCTCTCTCTCTCTCTCTCTCTCTCTCTCTCTCTCTCTCTCCCCCCTCACATCCTCTCCATACTGTAGAGTGCACTCATGGCATAGACCGCCAGTCCCAGCCCGCCCTCTGCCGCCTGTGCCACACTGTTCCACACTGTTCCACGTTGATGGAAAAATCAATGCATAAATCAATAATCACTTACTCATGGCCGGTGACACATGTTGTTTTGTTTGTGGTCAGTTCTCTCAGCACGAACGTGTACGTTGATGTGATATTGTCAGCGCATCGGGTAGCATTCAAAGGTGCAACGATTAGATCGAACAATTCGGAAGTAGCAAGAAAGCAAGTGAATATGAAAGATAGCGCTACCATATCTCGAATGAAATGGTAGGGGAAAAATTCTGAAATACCAAACCGACGGTTGAAGCAGCCATAGAAACGCATCATCCATTCAAAACGAATACATCTTCGAGGACTTCCGTTTTACACTGTGACAGTTTTGCTTCTTTTCCATTGTATATATATTTTTCTTTCGAATTTTTCTGACAGCATTTTCCCTCTTATCGAAGTTTTTTTTTGAAATTGCAATGCAACATGTCGAAAAAACATTCTTCAAACTTGAGACTTTGTTGGAGTATCTTTGTAAAAGGGACAACGGCTTACTTAGACTGGAAGTAACTCTCTTAAAGAAACAGTAGCGACTTATTTCTGCCACAATCTGCCACAACTCCTCATTTTCACACGCGCAAAACAATTGGCGCGAACGGGAAGCGAACCAGCGAGCACGGTGCCACAACGCAGCGCACATGCACTGAGCCATGAAGCAATGAAAGGCCTTCGATCATTTGCGCGTATGTCTCCGAACCCAATTTTTGCAATATGCTTTGAGCGGTAGGCTAATCGTGATGGGACCAATTTTGAACTCAAATTTTTAGCTGCATTCTTGCCAATGCAGATTCGAAAGTAACGCAGAATCGTCGTTCTTTCGCAAAAAAATACATTTGTGTTAGGTTAATATGATTTTTAATAATACTCAAAATCAAAAACAAGTCGCCACTGTTCCTTTAAACGCGTATACATACATGCTAGTTGGGAGAATGGTCATGCTGTGCATTTCTTTTTTTCTCTCGACTCCACCATACCTTCACTTCAACCCTCGTCTCACTCACTGGAGGGAGCTTTTGACGAGGTGTCTTTGTGACAGCGGCGATCTAGATCTGAAAATAGCTCTCTTGAACTCGTATACCACTCATACAAAACATTTGCTGTAGTCAGAACTTGAACCGGTGAGGTCTGCGCCTTAAAGGCACAGTGGCGCTTAGTTTTTGACTTTGTTTCATTGATCTATATAAACACGAAACAATCAATGAAAACGCGAAAGAACGGCGTTTCCGCCTCACCTACACGCTTACCAACATCTGCACGTGCGAAGCTTGGAAAGGCGAATTCGAACTTCGCGAAATGCTTATCGGAAAGTTGAGCCATGCTATGCCGGTTCGATTCCCGCTACGTGCAAGCAGTTTTGCCAAGTTCTCGAGAGTGAACTTCGATGAACCTTGGTAATTCTAAACGCCTTTAAGTTCTGCGCCGCCGGGGTGATAAAAAAAACCAAACCACAACTGCAACTGCAAGGCAGGTGTGCTGGTTGGAACGGTGATCAGTTCGCTATTTGCCTCGTTCGGCCCCTCTATACCGTGAATCCTTGAGATGTGTCTCTCTTTCGGGTGCGCTCTCCTCCTGGCTGATATTCCATCGCAGTCTGGTCCCTATGAAACACGGGAGCCACTTCAAAGCGGGAGACTCATACAACAACAAACTCGGCACCGTCTTTCGAATGTGATGTGCAAAATACCACATATACAGTATCTGTTATGTGGCGTTTGACGGTTTCACATGACATCTTTTACGTGACGTTGTCCTTGGTTTCCTTGGATTCTTGATAAATGTGTTACGTGTTCCGCACATGTCCCACCTTTCAAAGTGAACAGACAGAGTGCTAGTACAAAGAGATATGGTGTTTCTAGCTCTGCTCTACTCTTGTTTCATTGCTACTCCGGATATATCGATTGGTTCTCTGGCCGTGGAACTCAATGGAACAGTCGCGTCTTGCCAAGCTCTTCTCGCCTCTAATCAGACTGATTTTCTGGCAGTCTGGTATCGTTTCGATGAGAAAATAGCCGATAAATGTCTGATGTTAACGTGAGTATGGTTATTAGATTTGTGTAAGAGTTTTTTTTTTACAGAGAAAAGACAAAACCTGCTATTTGTTCAAATGATACCACGCTCGAGAAATACGGTCTCGTTTTGATGTACGAACGAGACAACAAAGGACCTTTCACAGAAGAATATGCCGGATGGTATTGGTATAATCTATTATTAATAGCCGTGCACAATCACTATTATCAATTGTTTTATCCAAATCTCATATCAAGGATGGAATTGTTTTCACATTTATCGCCATCGTTGTATCGTGATATTGTGCAACAGGTATGACGTGTTCTTATGTTCTGTTTCGAACAAGTTTTTAGGTCCTCATAGACGAATGCGATCAATGCATTCAACAAGAAGGCTTTGCAAATAAATCAAAGCTAGACAACTTCATTCTAACTTCTGGAGGCAAATTTTGGATTTGGTTTTCGACTTTGTGCCCGAACGAACGTAAAGAACTCGCAAGCACGTATGAGTTCATGTTTAATGTGAAAGAAGGTTCAATTATATTTCTCCATAAAACTGTTATTAACATTTTTAAGCTATTAGTGTGTTTCAACAAAAACCAGATTTTTGCGCAACAAACGAGATGTGCACGAGATCTTTCCCGATAAGTGGTCTGAACGATGCACTGTTATGTTAGTCGTGACAAATTAAAATCATAATGATAACCACTTTCAGCATTTGTGACAAAAGCACATGATAATGAGACGATAAGTGTAGAATATGTACCGTCCATCACTATACAACTGATAATAGACAATAGTCAACATTTTGAAACAAAAGAAACGGCGAGAGCATCAGATAATATATAATTACAGTTTCAATTTCAGTATTATTCGTACCTCATTCAACGCATGACTGATTTTCAAATGATAACCTACGCGCCAAATCCGACCGTGATTGAAACAATGAACATTGTGGAAGAGTTCTACTCGCCTATCAAACAAATGAGCGCAAATGTTATGATAGCAATTATAAAAAGCGAAACTCTCACATCTTCTCATTTTGACGTGTTCTACGAAAACCAGAAGGAAATCTTCGCCCAGTTCACACAAGACGAAAAGGAAATTATTCGAAAAGCATTTGTAGCGTTCTTCGAAAAGTTTCCAGGTTTGTTAATGAATAAAAATGATGTCGTTTGTATTTTCGTTTCAGATTTCGACAAATAAGCTGCTTTAATTACAAAAGCACGTTCCACTCAACTCTGCGTCTTATAATTATTCACCGATATTATCACATTGTATTAGAACGATAGACACACAATATTTTAATCAGTTGTAAACTTTAAATGAGTAAAATCGCAGTAATGTGATGTGTTCTGTTAAGGTATCCATGGATTTTCTGGTTTGAATAAATGGGCTGAAACCGTCCGGTTCTCTTTTTTGAAACACAGTTCAGTCAGCGTTTGTGTTTCTCACACCTTTCTTTTTTGTATTTGTTATCTTGTTCCGAGCTGCAGTGATAATCATAACCGATAAATTTCTAGAAATCGAGATATGAGTGAGAAGAACACAAAACAAACATGTTTGCCCTGAATACATTAACGAGTAACACTGCTGAATACGGTGTACGATTTATACGGTTTACGGTATATAGTACTACTGCGGATTACGGTATACGGTATATGCGAGTATCACATTCGCTTTTCACAAGGTCTCATGACGAGAAGTGAGCGCGCGCTAGACAGTTGATGTTGAGAGAAACTGTTATGCTAGCTCTTCACATTACCAAACACTATGTTGGTCGCTGGCTCAGTTCCCGCTGCGAACAATGGTTCCAACAATGGTGACCATCGAAGCAGACCGTGTATAACCAACCGGTCATCATCTTGGAATAGTCTAGACGTGGAATGACGGCGACTGTTAAGAAGGTGGGCTGTGCAGATGTGATCACTCCTTCTACTCGCACCTCCACTGACCGGCCCTGCCACTACCCCACTCGCTACCCTACTCGCAAAAACAACAACAACAACAAACAACAACAACAACAACAACAACAGCAACAACAACAACTCGCAGATATGAACACTGTGAGTTTGAACGTGTTAGTGTGAAAAAGAGAGCAATGAGTATTATTATATTATTATAATAATAAAAATTATTATAAAATTATATTATTATAAATTATTATTATAAAAAGTATTATTATAAAAAATCGCGATTGACGGGACTTATCACGCAAATAATAATAAAAGCTTGCTCGTTGCCCGGTGGTCGAGTAGTCGAGCTGTGGTGGTGTCAATGCATTGCATTTGCCTCGTTCCCTATCCGATTCCCGTGAACCGTTGCTCTTTGCAGATCACCCTACTGACCTCGTCTCGTCGACTCATCTATGCCGCCCGATCGGCCGTCCTCTCCCTCACCTCACCCCGCACAAGGTATACGGTAGCTACAGTACTCCTAGTGCTACAGTATCTTTCAGTCTGCGCGTGCCGTCGAAAAAAGACGCGGGTGCGATTGTCGAGTATGTCCTCGACAACATGAAGGTAGGAAAAAAATCTTTTTCGAAAATCCATTCCAACTTGTTTCGCAAAAAAACACTCGGATGTCAACAATCGTTGACATTTACTTACTGTCTGGAATCGAAGCTGGAAAGAAATCGGAATAGAAGCTCTCTGAACAAATCTGATATCAATGGATAAACAGCTGATGTTGTTTGTTGATAGACTATCGACCCGCAAGTGTCTGCAGTCATGTCGGCTCCACAGGCCGCGCCGCTCGCCAAGGGTACTGTACTTCGAAATACCGTATGTTACCATTAGCGGTACTGTAGTCCTTGCCACCCGCTCGATCAACTCTGGTCTCTCGCGTCTCGCCGAAAGGGGCGGGGCGATTGTGGGCGTGTCCCTGTGCACGTATGAGATGCGCGGCCGTCGAACCACCAAGAAGGAGAAGAAGGTATACTGTATCTACCGTAATCTAAGCGTTACCGTATACCAGATCCTCAAGAAGCTGCCGTCTAGCGGTCAGGAGTTGCTCGGCGTCGACTGCAGGCTGAGGGAAGAGGTAATCGATAATCGATCAACAATGGATCGATAATCGATCAATAATTCTATCAATAATCAAATCTCAGATGTGGACGCGTCTGCCTCTCGACATCGGCCTGCTGCTGCGCATCCGCGCAATGAACGCCTAGGACGGGTACGAGATTACTGTAACTACCGTATACCTCACCTACCGTATACCTAATCCAGCACTCTGCTGGCCCGTCTGCAGGAAGAGGCGTGGGCGGACGCCCGACAGCGAGGCCTCAAGGCGTTCATGCTACTCACCGCCGCCCCCGCCGCCAACCAGGTACCGACCACTTAGGCCACGCCCACTTCAGGGTGTTGATCATTTCCGGTCTTTCCTAAACAACAACTCAACAAACTCTTTCAGTGGGCGCTGCAGTACGGTCGTCGAATCGACCTCGGCTCTATTGGAATGGGTGGAAAGAAGAAGGGAGGAGAGGGAGAGGGAGAGGGGAGGAGGGAGAGACTGCTGCCGAGTGTCGTATACGGAAGGATCGACGGAAACGAGATCGGAGACGAGTAGCGATAAAGAGTTGCGAGCGTGTTTCTATTGTTGTATGTATCATTCGTATCAAGTTAACAGTAGGAAGGGATTGAGAGGAGAAGTTGAGAAGAGAAGTACAGAGATTAATTTTAGATAGAAAGTTGAGAGGAGAAGTTAAGAAAAGATGTTAAGAGGTGTATTTTAAAGAGAAAGTTGAGGAGAAGCTGAGAAAAAGAAATTTAGAGGTGGATTTTACAGAAGAAGTTGTGAGGGGAATTTGAGAGGGGAAGTTGAGAGGGGTAGTTGAGAGGGGAAGTTGAGAAAGGAAAAGTTAAGAGGAGAATTTGAGAGGGGGAGTTGAGAGGGGAAGTTGAGACAGAAAGTTGAGAGGGGAAGTTGAGAGAGAAAGTTGAGAGGGGAAGTTGAAAGGGGAAGTTAAGAGAACAAGATGAGAGGGGAAGTTGTGAGAGAAGCAATTGAGAGGGGAAGTTGAGAGGGGGAGTTGAGAGAAGAAGTTGAGAGGGGAAGTTGAGAGGGGAAGTTGAAATTGGAAGTTGAGAGGGGAAAGATGAGTTGAGAGGAGTGTTTAAGAGGGGAAGTTGAGAGTAGTTGAGATATGTTGAGAGGGTAAGATGAGAGGGAAGTTGAGAGAAGAAGTTGAGAGGGGAAGTTGAGAGGGGAAGTTGATATTGAAAGTTGAGAGAGGAAAAATGAGTTGAGAGGTGTGTTTAAGAGAAGAAGTTGAGAGGGGAAGTTGAGAGGAAAGATGAGTTGAGAGGAGTGTTTAAGAGGGGAAGTTGAGAGTAGTTGAGATATGTTGAGGGGGTACTCGTAAAATTGAGCGTAGGCTACACGTACTGAAAACGGCGAATGCAGGCTGCATGTACACACTTCGAGCTCAACTTGTTCAGCTCCGTGTCCATGTAGCTTACATTTTGTGCAACTCGACCCCTGGCCACGCGTCTCTAGTACATGTATGCTACATACCAAACCGTATGCTACATGTACAGGTGCCGTAAACCCGCGTTAAATTGCACTCTGGCGGCAGCTATAAGAGAAAGAGCATCAGGTTCAGCCGGTTCACTATGCTGCGTGGGACACCACAAAGTATGTACACTACAAGTACACTGCTCAGTTCTTAGGATACCGTATCCGTAGAAGAGCAAACTTTTGTCAAATATGTTTCATATTGCATGTGACCATCTAACAAATTCTCTCAAAAAATGTGTCGAAAATCGGTGTCTGCGCTGGGGCCGGCAGCACGAGAATGTAGCATACATGTACAGGGTGCGTATGCTACACCGCCTGGCGATGGAGACGCCGATCCGTGTACGTGTAGAATACGCACCGAGCGCGTGTAGCATACGCTCTGTTTTACGAGTAAGATGAGAGGGAAGTTGAGAGAAGAAGTTGAGAGGGGAAGTTGAGAGGGGAAGTTGATATTGAAAGTTGAGAGAGGAAAAATGAGTTTAGAGGTGTGTTTTAGAGAAGAAGTTGAGAGGGGAAGTTGAGAGGAGAATTTGAGATGGGAATTTGAGAGGGGAAGTTGATATTGGAAGTTGAGAGGGGAAAATGAGTTGAGAGTGGAGTTTAAGAAGGAAAGAAAAAAAAGAGAGGGGTTCTTGTTACCCATGTGGGATAAATGACAATGACAGGGCGCGGTGCGATGCGTGCGAATAAACCTTGATTGCCGAGAGTTGCCGTAATCGAATCCATCACACCATCACATCAAACGAAAACAACGGGATCTCTAACATCAACCAGGTTCCCGACCTGATATTTTCTATTTACAGAACACACATCGATGGATTCACCGAGGAAACCAATGAGCTCTTGAAGGGCTCAAAAGGTGAAAAACAAAACGTGTTATAACCCATGTGGTGGATGTGACGAATGTGAAACACATTTCACAAGTTGGCCCGTGGGCCACTACGGTTGATGGATGGACTAGTAAAATGAGAAAATCCATGGATACCATATGTGACTTCCAGACCAAATAAAGAGAAAAAAACGTAAATCACAACACAAACTAGCTTTGTTTCCATGGATGTGTTTAGAAAAGCTGAATGTGCTTCGCACAGCCCCTTCTCTCATTCCAACAGAGGGTGAATTCCTGAGATGGTGTTTCTCACCTTTCTCTATTCGTGTTTTCTTCCGTATAATGAAACAATGGACTCCATAGCACTCAAATTCAATGCGACTATTTCACCGTGCCACGAGCTTTTCAACTCCAGTCAGACATCGTATACCTGGATACTACGAAGCTACCTGAATGAATCTCTCCGGACAGGTGTCTGAGCAGTGTTTGTCATTCAAGTTAGTTGTACAGATTATTGGCATTCATTTCGAGTTGTCTTATAGGAGTTCTGCAAAACCCGCACTTTGCGATGGCACTCGCACTTTCAATCGCGTTCTACTGATGGTATATGAAAGAGACAAGGAACCATTTACCTTCCCTTCTCCCGGACATCTTTGGTATCATCATGCATTAATTTCTGATCGTTATTACAAACAATGATAATTTATACGGGTTTTTAACAACTCGTGCAAGATAAAGAAATATGTACAAACATGACAAGATAGGAAAAAATACAACAAAACGAATCTCAAATGGGGAGCCACCGTTGGAAAGTGGCAGGGAAAAGCGCAGCAGACGGGGTCATTGTGTTTAGACAGCTACTAAGAAGGAGGTGAGGGAAGCTAGTGACACGGACATTGAATACATGTTCCCGGGCGCTGACTCGGAATCGAGGTCGGACTACCCGTATTTCTTGATCGCGTAAACCCCGGGAAGGGCGTAGGTCAAACAACCCTTCCCGGTCAATGGCGACGAATCCGGCCAGGATCTTGTAGAACATCACGGGGTCCTTGACGTGCCGCCGTTGTTGGAGTGAGTGGAGGCCCAGAATCGCATTGCGTTGGTCAGCATCATGGCTGACGCTGTCACACCTATCAAGAATGAATCGAGTGACGTAGTTTTGTACCCTCTCCAGCTGCTTGATGGATGCCTGTTCGTGAGGGTTGAAGACGCAGGTACCGTACTCGAGAAGTGGTTGAACATAGGTTGTGTAGATGTCCAGAAGGAACTGCTGATCTGTGGAGACCACCGAGCGATAGATGCAGTAAGCGCGATTGTAGGCGTTGGCGTAGATCCGATTGCAGTGGCGGCCAAAGTGCAGGTTGGAAGTGATGGTGAATCCCAGGTCGACCATTTCCTCGACAGAGTCAATGGCGGCGCCGCCCACCAGGTACTGGTGCTTGGGTTTTTACGTCCAATGTGAAGTACCTTGGTTTTGTGACCAGCGGGGGAAGTTGCCATGTAAATGCCCAGTCGTTGACGACGTTGATAGCGGTCTGGAGGGGTGACCGATCACCGTCAGGAGAGCAAGTGATGTAGACCTTCACATCGTCGGCGTACATTTCGCAGGTAGCGAGTGGCCGGATGAGCGGGATGAGATCAGCCGAGTAGATGTTGAACAGTATCGGGCCGAGAACTGTTCCCTGTGGAACACCGGAAGTTATGTCACAGGGTGGCGAGAACTGGTCGTTGACGCGTACTTGGAAGGTGCGGCCGGTAATGTAGTTGCGGATCCACTGCACTGTTGTCTCACTGAATCCCAAGACAGAGAGCTTGAGAAGCAGCATGGCGTGGCAGACTCTGTCAAACGCCTTGGCAAAGTCGAAGTAGATGACGTCACAGGTGAGCTGCTTGTCGACTGCGTCCGTCCAATGATCGAGGCTTCGAGGCATTCTATCACCTGCAGTTCGGTCGACTTCCGCGATACAAAACCAAACTGCTCCGGCGGAAGAATGGCGCGGGCAGATATGTGACGTTCCAGGTGGTCCTTCAGAATCTTCTCGAAAATCCGACATACGAACGAGGTACTGGAGATGGGGCGATACTTGAGCGGGTCTGTTGCTCCCTTCTCCTTCGGAATAGCAGTCACATATGACGTCTTCCAGAAAGAAGGTACGACGCCTGTGCAGATGCTAGTGTTGTAGATCATTGCGAGTGGTTCAGCAACAGCTACAGCAACCGTCTTCAGAAACAGCATCGGTATCCTGTCCAGAGTGAGTGCATGAGAAATTGACCATCCTTTCATCAGACGACAAATGACGTGAGGTGCGAAATAGGGCATGGTGGAAGAGGTGTGCTGGGACGGGAAAGGCGGAGCACAGCCATCGTCGACGGTGAAGACTGATTGTAAGGCGGACGCAAAAAGAGACGCCTTTGCAGAATCCTTGACGACGGGCTTACCCTCAGAGTCGCGGAGTATAGTGACCGTGGGCTGGGAGCTGAGTCGACTGTTCACGTAGCGGAAGAAGCGGTTGCGGTCTCCACTTCTAGCGATGGCACGCTCGATCGACTTCTTGTACTTGTTGAGCAACAGCTTGCTCTTGCGGTCGCACTCCTCGAACTTGAGTTTCCGGGTATCGGATGGGTGAGAGAGCCACTCCTGGAATAGTCGCTCTCTCTGCTCGGTGATGGAGACGAGGTAGGCGGGAACTCGGATGCCGTTCGGTGAGCAGCGCTTCATCGGCACGTGACGATCAATCATCTGGTAAAGCGTCTCGGAAAAGTTGTTGTATATGTCGTCGGCGGTGGGGAGAGTGAGGAAGAGAGAACTCCATGGAAGTGCAGCCAGGTGCGAGACGATCCGGGTGTAGTCTGCGACCTCGAAATCACGCCTCCAAGTAGTTAGCAACGTGATGCGAGGGATGGCAGTGTAGAAAGCAATAGCAAAGTGGTCAGATTTTCTGAGCGGGGACTTCAGTGACCATGATGAGTTGCAGTGACTGTACAGTAGGTCGAGGGTGCCTCCATGACGGTGTGTTGGACGGTCGATGTGCTGCACCAGGTCGAATTGGGTCGTCAAATCAAGCCACGGCTGACTAGTCGGCGTAGTTGTAGGCGGTGAGGGCCACTGTAGTTCCGGCAGGTTGATGTCTCCAACGACGATGGTGTTAGAGTCGGTGGTAGTGAGGTGGTCTCCGAGAATGGAAACGAGATCAGCTCCATTGGCGGCGTTGCAGGAAGGGGAGCGATATACAACACATACTTGAAAAGACGAACCTCCCAGGTGAACGTCTGCGACAAGTAACTCGAATGCGGCAGGCACGGACAGCGAGAGGACGGTGGTGGCGACGAGAGGGGATTTGGCGAGGAGTGCCACGCCCCTCCCTTTCGACGGGAACGATCGCAGCGGAGAAGGTTGTAGGCGGGTAGATCGGCAGTGAGAGAAGCATCCGGATGCTTTGACTTGAGCCAGGTTTCGCTGAGCATGATGAGATCAGATGTGCGATTTCATCAGAACGAATTCCGTCTCGGACTGATAAAAAAAAGAATTTAATTTAATTGGCACAGCAAACCATTGTTGTAATCAAATAGGAATGGATAGCTCGATGCCAGTTCTCTTTGCATAATTGGGCAAAATATAGCATACCACTCCATGAATTGTGCCATGCTGGTTGGGTACCAAAAATGTTGTATGAAATCTTGATCATCACTATAACTCAACTTTGAAAGAAAACTTTAAAAAAACACTTTTTGAACACGAGTTTCGAACGTCGCAAGAGTTTGCGAGAATCTGAAACTTCGTAACAACAGTGGTAACAAATAAATCTTAAGTTTTATACCTCGTTGATAGAATTTCCATATTCCTGTTTAATCTCTGCCAGAATTTGAATTCTCGCGATATATCGCGAAGAAAACGCAATACGCTTAGAAATTTAAGCAAAGAACATGTTTCGCAAGTGCCATCCTTTGGTTACAATCGAATATGGATCGCCGGCTCGTTCGTAGATGAATACGCCACTTCGAGCCGGCACACCCTCGCTCGCAGCTCCGCAGAGCGCCTCGGATGAGTTGCTCCATCTAGAACTAGACTCGGAAACACTTTCAGAAAACCCACTGGTTGCCGGTCGAACACGTAGTCTTGTTTGTAGTCAGATCTCGCAGCACGAATGTGTACGTTAATGTGATATTGTCAGCGCATTGGGTAGCATTCAGAGGTTCAACAATTTGATCGAACAATTCGGAAGAAGCAAGAAAGCAAGTGAATATGAGAGATAGCGCTACCATGTCTCGGATGAAATGGTAGGGGAAAAATTCGGAAATGCCAAACCGACGGTTGAAGTAGCCATAGAAACGCATCATCCTTTCAAAACGAACAAATCTTCGAGGACTTTCGTTATACACCGTGACAGTTTTGCTTCTTTCCCATTATAAATCTTTTTCTTTGAATTTTTCTGACAGCATTTTCCCTCTAATCAAAGTTTTTTTCAAGTGGCAATGCAACATGTCGAAAAAACTTTCTTCACAGCAAACAAAGCAAGCATTCATTTGGTTCGATTAGTAAAACAGTGGGTTCGCCAGCCGTTCTGTCCTCTGTGACCCGGCTGCTCTACAACAAACTCCTCGACACTACCTGACTACCCTTAACGCCATTCGACGTGCATGGGCCGCTACCAAAGGAGTCTGCCAAGGAGATTCGCTTGACCGAATATTGTGGAGAAAGTCTGCTGTACGCTCCGACGATAAGTATGTGGCCTCGCTATTCAACCCTCGTCTCACTCACTGGAGGGAGCTTTTGACGAGGTGTCTTTGTGACAGCGGCGACCTAGATCTGAAAATAGCTCGCTTGAACTCGTATACCACTCATACAAAACATTTGCTGTAGACAGAACTTGAACCGGCGAGATCTGCGCCTTAAAGGCACAGTGGCGCTTAGTTTTTGACTTTGTTTCATTGATTGATTCATATAAACACGAAACAATCAAAGAAAACGCGAAAGAACGGCGTTTCCGCCTTACCTACATGCTCACCAACAAGTGCACGTGCGAAGCTTTGTAAGGCGAATTCGAACTTCGCGCCAAAATGCTTATCGGAAAGTTGAGCTCTGTGCGTCGGTATGAATGCACATGTCGTTGTAGTGTTGTGGAAACGCTCACGGTTCACGGGCCATGCTATGCCGGTTCGATTCCTGCTACGTGCAATCAGTTTTGCCAAGTTCTCGAGAGTGAACTTCGATGAACCTTGGTAATTCTAAACGCCTTTAAGTTCTGCGCCGCCGGGGTGATAAAAAAACCAAACCACAACTGCAAGGCAGGTGTGCTGGTTGGAACGGTGATCAGTTCGCTATTTGCCTCGTTCGGCCCCTCTATACCGTGAATTCTTGAGATGTGTCTCTCTTTCGGGTGCGCTCTCCTCTGGCTGATCGCTGATATTCCATCGCAGTCTGGTCCCTATGAAACAAGGGAGCCACTTCAAAGCGGGAGACTCATACAACAACAAACTCGGCACCGTCTTTCGAATGTGATGTGCAAACTACCACATATACAGTATCTTTTATGGGATGTTTGACGGTTTCACATGACATCTTTTACGTGACGTTGTCCTTGGTTTCCTTGGATTCTTGATAAATGTGTTACGTGTTCCGCACATGTCCCACCTTTCAAAGTGAACAGACAGAGTGCTAGTACAAAGAGATATGGTGTTTCTAGCTCTGCTCTACTCTTGTTTCATTGCTACTCCGGATATATCGATTGATTCTCTGGCCGTGGATTTCAATGGGACAGTCGCGTCTTGCCAAGCTCTTCTCGCCTCTAATCAGACTGATTTTCTGGCAGTCTGGTATCGTTTCGATGAGAAAATAGCCGATAAATGTCTGATGTTAACGTGAGTATGGTTATTAGATTTGTGTAAGAGTTTTTTTTTACAGAGAAAAGACAAAACCTGCTATTTGTTCAAATGATACCACGCTCGAGAAATACGGTCTCGTTTTGATGTACGAACGAGACAACAAAGGACCATTCACAAAAGAATATGCCGGATTTTTGTGGTATAACCAATTATCAATGTCCCTGCACAATCACTATTATCAATTGTTTTATCCAAATCTCATATCAAGGATGGAATTGTTTTCACATTTATCGCCATCGTTGTATCGTGATATTGTGCAACAGGTATGACGTGTTCTTATGTTCTGTTTCAAACAAGTTTTTAGGTCCTCATAGACGAATGCGATCAATGCATTCAACAAGAAGGCTTTGCAAATAAATCACAGCTAGACAACTTCATTCTAACTTCTGGGGGCAAATTTTGGATTTGGTTTTCGACTTTGTGCCCGAACGAACGTAAAGAACTCGCAAGCACTTATGAGTTCATGTTTAATGTGAAAGAAGGTTCAATTATATTTCTCCATAAAACTGTTATTAACATTTTTAAGCCATTAGTGTGTTTCAACAAAAACCAGATTTTTGCGCAACAAACGAGATGTGCACGAGATCTTTCCCGATAAGTGGTCTGAACGATGCACTGTTATGTTAGTCGTGACAAATTAAAATCATAATGATAACCACTTTCAGCATTTGTGACAAAAGCACATGATAATGAGACGATAAGTATAGAATATGTACCGTCCATCACTATACAACTGATAATAGACAATAGTCAACATTTTGAAACAAAAGAAACGGCGAGAGCATCATATAATATATAATTACAGTTTCAATTTCAGTACTATTCGTATCTCATTCAACGCATGACTGATTTTCAAATGATAACCTACGCGCCAAATCCGACCGTGATTGAAACAATGAACATTGTGGAAGAATTCTACTCGCCTATCAAACAAATGAGCGCAGATGTTATGATAGCAATCATAAAAGGCGAAACTCTCACATCTTTTCATTTTGACGTGTTCTACGAAAACCAGAAGGAAATCTTCGCCCAGTTCACACAAGACCAAAAGGAAATTATTCGAAAAGCATTTACAGCGTTCTTCGAAAAAATGTCCAGGTTTGTTTATGAATAAAAATATTGTCGTTTATATTTCCGTTTCAGATTCCGACAAACAAGCTGATTTGATGACAAAAGCACGCCCCACTCAACTCGCCCCGCCCCAACAAACTCGTCATATATAATTGTTCAACAATAGCATTACATTGTATTTGTACGATACATAGATACAGTTTTTTTATCAGTTGTAAACGTTAAATGTGTAGTGTGATGAGATATCCTCTTGCGATATCCATGAATTTTCTGGTTTGAATAAATGGGCTGAAACCATCCCGTTGTCTTTTTTGAAACACAATTCAGTCAACGTTGGTGTCTCTCACTCTTCTTTTATCTTGTTCCGATCAGCAGTGCAAATCATAATCGAAAAATTTCTAGAAATCGAGATATGAGTGAGAAGAACACAACACAACCATGTTTTCCCTGAACACATTTACGAGTACCACTGCGGACTACGGTATACGATTTATACGGTATACGGTATATATGCAGTACCACTGCGGATTACGGTATGCGGTATATGCGAGTATCATATTCGCTTTCCACGAGGTCTCATGACGAGAAGTGAGCGCGCGCTAGACAGTTGATGTTGAGAGAAACTGTTATGCTAGCTCTTCACATTACCAAACACTATGTTGGTCGCTGGCTCAGTTCCCGCTGCGAACAATGGTTCCAACAATGGTGACCATCGAAGCAGACCGTGTATAACCAACCGGTCATCATCTTGGAATAGTCTAGACGTGGAATGACGGCGACTGTTAAGAAGGTGGGCTGTGCAGATGTGATCACTCCTTCTACTCGCACCTCCACTGACCGGCTCTGCCACTACCCCACTCGCTACCCTACTCGCAAAAACAACAACAACAACAAACAACAACAACAACAACAACAACAGCAACAACAACAACTCGCAGATATGAACACTGTGAGTTTGAACGTGTTAGTGTGAAAAAGAGAGCAATGAGTATTATTATATTATTATAATAATAAAAATTATTATAAAATTATATTATTATAAATTATTATTATAAAAAGTATTATTATAAAAAATCGCGATTGACGGGACTTATCACGCAAATAATAATAAAAGCTTGCTCGTTGCCCGGTGGTCAAGTAGTCGAGCTGAGGTGGTGTCAATGCATTTGCCTCGTTCCCTATCCGATTCCCGTGAACCGTTGCTCTTTGCAGATCACCCTACTGACCTCGTCTCGTCGACTCATCTATGCCGCCCGATCGGCCGCTCTCTCCCTCACCTCACCCCGCACAAGGTATACGGCTACAGTACTCCTAGTGCTACAGTATCTTTCAGTCTGCGCGTGCCGTCGAAAAAAGACGCGGGTGCGATTGTCGAGTATGTCCTCGACAACATGAAGGTAGGAAAAAAATCTTTTTCGAAAATCCATTCCAACTTGTTTCGCAAAAAAACACTCGGATGTCAACAATCGTTGACATTTACTTACTGTCTGGAATCGAAGCTGGAAAGAAATCGGAATAGAAGCTCTCTGAACAAATCTGATATCAATGGATAAACAGCTGATGTTGTTTGTTGATAGACTATCGACCCGCAAGTGGCTGCAGTCATGTCGGCTCCGCAGGCCGCGCCGCTCGCCAAGGGTACTGTACTTTGAAATACCGTATATTAGCGGTACTGTAGTCCTTGCCACCCGCTCGATCAACTCTGGTCTCTCGCGTCTCGCCGAAAGGGGCGGGGCGATTGTGGGCGTGTCCCTGTGCACGTATGAGATGCGCGGCCGTCGAACCACCAAGAAGGAGAAGAAGGTATACTGTATCTACCGTAATCTAAGCGTTACCGTATACCAGATCCTCAAGAAGCTGCCGTCTAGCGGTCAGGAGTTGCTCGGCGTCGACTGCAGGCTGAGGGAAGAGGTAATCGATAATCGAACAACAATGAATCGATAATCGATCAATAATTCTATCAATAATCAAATCTCAGATGTGGACGCGTCTGCCTCTCGACATCGGCCTGCTGCTGCGCATCCGCGCAATGAACGCCGAGGACGGGTACGAGATTACTGTAACTACCGTATACCTCACCTACCGTATACCTAATCCAGCACTCTGCTGGCCCGTCTGCAGGAAGAGGCGTGGGCGGACGCCCGACAGCGAGGCCTCAAGGCGTTCATGCTACTCACCGCCGCCCCCGCCGCCAACCAGGTACCGACCACTTAGGCCACGCCCACTTCAGGGTGTTGATCATTTCCGGTCTTTCCTAAACAACAACTCAACAAACTCTTTCAGTGGGCGCTGCAGTACGGTCGTCGAATCGACCTCGGCTCTATTGGAATGGGTGGAAAGAAGAAGGGAGGAGAGGGAGAGGGAGAGGGGAGGAGGGAGAGACTGCTGCCGAGTGTCGTATACGGAAGGATCGACGGAAACGAGATCGGAGACGAGTAGCGATAAAGAGTTGCGAGCGTGTTTCTATTGTTGTATGTATCATTCGTATCAAGTTAACAGTAGGAAGGGATTGAGAGGAGAAGTTGAGAAGAGAAGTACAGAGATTAATTTTAGATAGAAAGTTGAGAGGAGAAGTTAAGAAAAGATGTTGAGAGGTGTATTTTAAAGAGAA
This sequence comes from Rhabditoides inermis, assembly GCA_963966185.1. Classification (NCBI taxonomy): domain Eukaryota; kingdom Metazoa; phylum Nematoda; class Chromadorea; order Rhabditida; family Rhabditidae; genus Rhabditoides; species Rhabditoides inermis. The sequence continues at coordinate 597,433 of CAWZYM010000191.1, read as the reverse complement.
AGTTGAGGAGAAGCTGAGAAAAAGAAATTTAGAGGTGGATTTTACAGAAGAAGTTGTGAGGGGAATTTGAGAGGGGAAGTTAAGAGGGGTAGTTGAGAGGGGAAGTTGAGAAAGGAAGTTGAGAAGGGAAGTTGAGAGGGGAAGTTGAGAGGGGAAGTTGAGAGAGGAAGTTGAGAGGGGAAGTTGAGAGGGAAAGTTGAGAGGAGAAGTTGAGAGGGGAAGTTGAGAGGGGAATTTGAGAGGGGAAGTTGAGAGGGGAAGATAAGAGGGGAAGTTAAGAGAACAAGTTCAGAGAATAAGTTGAGAAGAGAAGTTGAGAGAAGAAGTTAAGAGAAGAAGTTGAGAGGGGAAGTTGAGAGGGGAATTTGAGAGAACAAGTTGAGAGGGAAAGTTGAGAGGGGAAGTTGAAAGGGGAAGTTAAGAGAACAAGATGAGAGGGGAAGTTGTGAGAGAAGCAATTGAGAGGGGAAGTTGAGAGGGGGAGTTGAGAGAAGAAGTTGAGAGGGGAAGTTGAGAGGGGAAGTTGAAATTGGAAGTTGAGAGGGGAAAGATGAGTTGAGAGGAGTGTTTAAGAGGGGAAGTTGAGAGTAGTTGAGATATGTTGAGAGGGTAAGATGAGAGGGAAGTTGAGAGAAGAAGTTGAGAGGGGAAGTTGAGAGGGGAAGTTGATATTGAAAGTTGAGAGAGGAAAAATGAGTTGAGAGGTGTGTTTAAGAGAAGAAGTTGAGAGGGGAAGTTGAGAGGAAAGATGAGTTGAGAGGAGTGTTTAAAGGGAGTGTACACTCTGAATTTCGAAGTTGAGTTAGCACCGGGATGTGAAAATATGTTGAAAATGATGTACTTTTGTCAGAGCAACTATGTGTCGGAGATACCTATAAGTCGGTGAAAAATTCTGTTGAACATTGAAAATTGGCACCAATTGGCACCAATTTCTGCATTTTGATACATTTTGCGCTCAATTTTCACCAACTTGCAGACATTTTCAGCAAATAGTTGTAATGACAAAACTGAGTCGTTTTCAACATATTTTCACATCCCGGTGCTAACTCAACTTCGGAATTCAGAGTGTACACTCCCTTTAAAGGTAGTGTACCCTCTGACCGCATGACTTCAAATTTGCAATTTGTGTTGTTTATTTGTTCAATCTCATTAAAGAAAACATAATTGGTCAATATACTATCCCTAGAAAATATCTTTAACTTTATGCAAATAAGCTTTTAACGTGAAAGAAACATGAAAACTTCGATTTTATGAAAATTTGACAAATATGTTTAATATTGTTAATATACATTGTTCTAAGTTTATTTTGATTTTTGAATGTGAATTGAACATCAAAAACAAACCACAAAACCATTAGAACGCATTTTGCGTGCCAAACCAAACGAATCACTCCGGTCAGTTGGGTGATGTAACCGCAGTTGGTGAACATAAGTTTGCGGGCGTGGTTAAAACTGCTTACATTTTCCGGTAAATGTCAAACGTTTAAATTTATTTTTTTATATTTTAAAATTGTAATTTTTGAAATTTCAATTAACATGTTATGGAATTATAACTAACAAATAATGAGCAATACACTGGTAACAACAACTGATGCAATCAGAATCAGAGGGTACACTACCTTTAAGAGGGGAAGTTGAGAGTAGTTGAGATATGTTGAGAGGGTAAGATGAAAGGGAAGTTGAGAGAAGAAGTTGAGAGGGGAAGTTGAGAGGGGAAGTTGATATTGAAAGTTGAGAGAGGAAAAATGAGTTGAGAGGTGTGTTTTAGAGAAGAAGTTGAGAGGGGAAGTTGAGAGGAGAATTTGAGATGGGAATTGGAGAGGGGAAGTTGATATTGGAAGTTGAGAGGGGAAAATGAGTTGAGAGTGGAGTTAAAGAAGGAAAGAAAAAAAAAGAGGGGTTCTTGTTACCCATGTGGGATAAATGACAATGACAGGGCGCGGTGCGATGCGTGCGAATAAACCTTGATTGCCGAGAGTTGCCGTAATCGAATTTATCACACCATCACATCAAACGAAAACAACGGGATCTCTAACATCAACCAGGTTCCCGACCTGATGTTTTCTATTTACAGAACACACATCGATGGATTCACCGAGGAAACCAATGAGCTCTTGAATGGCTCAAAAGGTGAAAAACAAAACGTGTTATAACCCATGTGGTGGATGTGACGAATGTGAAACACATTTCACAAGTTGGCCCGTGGGCCACTACGGTTGATGGATGGACTAGTAAAATGAGAAAATCCATGGATACCATATGTGACTGCCAGACCAAATAAAGAGAAAAGAAACGTTAATCAAAACACAAACTAGCTTTGTTTCTATGGATGTGTTCAGAAAAGCTGAATGTGCTTCGTACAGCCCCTTCTCTCATTCCAACAGAGGGTGAATTCCTGAGATGGTGTTTCTCACTCTTCTCTATTCGTGTTTTCTTGCGTATAATGAAACAATGGACTCCATAGCAGTCAAATTCAATGCGACTGTTTCACCGTGCCACGAGCTTCTCAACTCCAGTCAGACATCGTATACCTGGATACTACGAAGCTACCTGGATGAATCTCTCCGGACAGGTGTCTGAGCAGTGTTTGTCATTCAAGTTAGTTGTACAGATTATTGACATTCATTTCGAGTTGTCTTGAAGGAATTCTGCAAAACCCGCACTTTGCGATGGCACTCGCACTTCCAATCGCGTTGTACTGATGGTTGATGGTATATGAAAGAGACAAGAGGCCATTTACCTTCCCTTCTCCCGGACATCTTTGGTATCATCATGCATGAATTTTTGATCGTTATTACAAACAATAATAATTTATACGGGTTTTTAACAACTCGTGCAAGATAAAAATATGTACAAACATGACAAGATAGGAAAAAAATACACCAAAACGAATCTCAAATAGGGAGCCACCGTTGGAAAGCGGCAGGGGAAAGCGCAGCAGACGGGGCCATTGTGTTTAGACAGCTACTAAGAAGGAGGTGAGGAAAGCTAGTGACACGGACATTGAATACATGTTCCCGGGCGCTGACTCGGAATCGAGGTCGGACTACCCGTATTTCATGACCGCGTAAACCCCGGGAAGGGCGTAGGTCAAACAACCCTTCCCGGTCAATGGCGACGAATCCGGCCAGGATCTTGTAGAACATCACGAGGTCCTTGACGTGCCGCCGTTGTTGGAGTGAGTGGAGGCCCAGAATCGCATTGCGTTGGTCAGCTCCATGGCTGACGCTGTCACACCTATCAAGAATGAGTCGGGTGACGTAGTTTTGTACCCTCTCCTGCTGCTTGATGGATGTCTGGTCGTGAGGGTTGAAAACGCAGGTACCGTACTCGAGAAGTGGTTGAACATAGGTTGTGTAGATGTCCAGAAGGAACTGCTGATCTGTGGAGACCACCGAGCGATACTTAGATGCAGTAAGCGCGATTGTAGGCGTTGGCGTAGATCCGATTGCAGTGGCGGCCAAAGTGCAAAGACCAAAGTTGAAAATGATGGTGAGTCCCAGGTCGACCATTTCCTCGACAGAGTCAATGGCGGCGCCGGCCACCAGGTACTGGTGCTTTGGGTTTTTACGCCCAATGTGAAGTGCCTTGGTTTTGTGACCAGCGAGGGGAAGCGACCAAAACTTTCATTAAAGATACAGTGGCCTATTTCTGACGATTTTTAATCATTTTTACATGACTAATCGATAGTTCGAATGCATTTGAACGAAAGTTGTACGTGCACGTGGTGATCAGAATCGATCATCGCACGCTCTGAGCGCAATATTTTGAATTCCCGCGCTACTCTCGCACTGTCTAGTCCTCTTTTTTCGCGTGCTCTCTCGCTTTCGCAACGGTCACAGGCAAAATGGGCGATGAGCGGAGAGGGGAGGTCGAATAGGCCCCTGTATCTTTGAAATCGCACTCCTATCAAAAAAACTTCACTCTTACAATGAGAGTTTTACCATTTCAAAATTCTTCTCTCGCATTTCTTCTGTCACTTCCTCTCACTTTCTCTCACTTTCTCCATTTATTCTCTCACATCTCTCACATCTCACTTTAAAAAAGTGTTGTGTCTAAATGTGTTGTCTTGTCACTAGTTGCACGACTGTTCCTGAAACGTTGTTTCTTTTGTCTTCACGTTTTTCTTAAGATTTTTAGAGCCACACCCTCGAACCAAAATGAATAGTTGCAATCGAATCCTGGTCTTGTTAGTCAGATTATCCTTATGAGAGACGAAAATGGAAGAAATCGTACATGAACTGAATTAAATCGAACGACATACGACGTACGCTAGAAGATTTGTGAATACGTTAAACGTAACACTAAACATTAAAGGTCGATTCTGTTCCCAAGCGACCAGAACTTTCAAAAAACTGCACTCTATTTTGTTTCAAGTTAACTCTTGCAATAAGTTTTACTATTTCGAATGTTTTCCACATTGTTCATTGAAACGTTCACCTTTCTATGAAATTATCGTAATTTTCTTTGCATTTTTTTTTAAATAGGCATTACTAAGTAGAACCAATAATGTCTCTCTACTACAGAACATTCTACAAATTCAAACGTGTTGCAGGTCGCTTTAAAACGTTTTAACGACGTTCAGAAATGAGAAAAAATGAAGCCTTGGTTAGATCAATTGTTTGAATAAAATCATACCAATCAGAAGAAGTCTGTCTTCCAGGGTGAACGACAAACACACTACTAAGTGTGAAGGATGAATGATTACAAAACGACTTATAAAAAAAAACATCTTATACACCTCTCATAGCACAAATGTTTTAGCGGATTTCAACAGTTTTAACGTTTTTTCGCGAAACACATGGATTTGTTACCACCTTACTAGCCCCTTAGCGTTCAGCCCGGTGCAATAAAGACTATGAGCAATCTTCAGAGATCTGCACATCGCACCTTACTTACTAATTTCGATAATCATCCCTAAATGAAAACTCGGACTACCACTACATTTCAGCAAAACGTTGTGCCACAACTCCAAAAGTCGACCATCGTTGCATAGTATCCGTTACGTCAGCACCGGATTTTTGTATCTTTGTACAATGTGGATGCGGGGTCTGAAAATGGAAAGAGAGAGTAGGGCGAAAGGCGTACGGTCACTGACAGCATCACGCGTCGCGTGCGTGTGTAGCGCGCCTTGGTAGAAAGTGGACTACGTGCGACAAGCGATGACGTCACCACCAATCGCGTGCCACTGACTGTATGTAGTCTTTGACGCAGTCAGCACAAGTCAAGGAAAAATGTATGTGTTTGACCTGCTTCTTTGAGCATCGACGTTTTTTTTCAGTAGATCCCCACTAATTTAGTTATAGTTTATTTTAGTTATAGTTTATTTTTAGTACTTAGCGAGTGCATCATAGAAAACATAACAGTGCTTACGGTGGGATAGTAAAAGTCGGAAAAAAGAAGAAACATTCGAAGAGTAGACAAAAATAGATAAAATAAAAATAAGCAAACTACAAATGTCGAATTTTAGACATAGGATGCAAATGGGGATTGTCTACTAAGTGGGATTTCACGTTACTGGTTTTCGCAGATTCAACAATATCAGATGGAAGTGAGTTCCATACTCCATAAACCCTCTGAAAAAACGCGCTGCTCCGCAGAAACGAGTCATATGACGGCAAAAGACGATATTTATGAGATGTGCGCGACCGAGTTGGGACTAGTGTAAAAAGACCAGAATAATTAAGAGAGGTTGCTTTAGTAATAACCTTGTGTATGTACGCTACGTCATTTATAAAGCGGCGTTGTTCAAGAGTTTGAAGGCCAAGAAGCTGGCGGCGTTGGGAATAAAATTTAGAGCCAGATTTTCCGAAATCAGACATCGTGAAAACCTGTACATACGATGGTATCCTTATTAAAAACGTTGCTAATCCATAAAAAAAACGAAAACGTGCGTTTTGGTGTATACCAAGTGTTGTGTTCTTTTGCCACGATGTAGTTTGGTGTGCCGCACTTTTTGCGTACATGCCAGATTGCAACCTGCAGCGCCGCCGACTCATTTCCTTCTCTCGGAATACGGCATCCCATGTGTCAGCATGCGTCGTGGGTGGTCCGTGTGTTCTACGCACATAATTGGTCGCGCTATGTGAACGCAGCGACTTGCAGAGACGCACAATGATGTTTTGCACTAATCCATAGCCCATGTCCTATGTATGTCCTATGCAAGTAACGCCCTATGATGACGTGACGAGATCCTTTATGATTACAGATCATAAAAGATTAAGGTGTGTTTCGTGTAACACAAAACTGTCTGTTTGTTTGTTGTTTATCAACCTGATTTCGACATGTACATACAATAGTAGCATGATGGGTTATCTGGAAGCACGCACAATCCTACAATGGGGTATTGGGGCTCCTTGGCTGGAACAGTGCGGCGCGAGTCCTGACCGTTCATGGTAGATGGGCGTGAACATCGCACAATACTGTCTAGTAATCAGAATGAAAAGTGCAAACTACTAGACCCCTGATACAATTCCCAGAATCGAGCATTTCGAGACTGTTCGAGTAGACAATCGACATATAGAAATTACGGAAAAACGCTGAAACACAACTTGAAAGTTATTCTGCTATGTTACCGTCCACAAAAATACCGTGTTCATCCTACACAGTAGAGGACGACTGTCTGTGATGATCTGTGTTTTGGCTTTCGGCACTTCCAAGTCTTCCAACACCTCGAAAATAGAACGAATTGTAGCGTCGTCAGCAGTGTTCGCATCACGCAACACTCGTCAGAGCGTGTGTGCAGGTTGCGTGTGTATTGTGCTTTGCTCACCTCGGTAGTATTGTGGTTTTCGGCTAATATCCCCCTTGTCTGATGCGAAAACAGTGTCACGCCGGTGAGGGAGTGGGCGTCAATTACTTCCTATTTTGGGCAGAACAGAGAGAGAGAGAGAGAGAGAGAGAGAGAGAGAGAGAGAGAGAGAGAGAGAGAGAGAGAGAGAGAGACGGGGTTGTCGAGAGTCCTGCCCCCGAAGGACGATTGGAGACGGTTAGCGATGAACGCAAATCCGACGAGATGGATGAAGCTCTTACCTCCCGGCGCTATCAACTTGAGAGCTAAACACTTTATCACTTGATGCGATACCGGATAAATGATTTGAATTGAATTGATTTGGAATTTTGACAGAAAGCAACGCCTTTGATTCATGTCTGCGAAGTAGCAAAGCGTTTCCGACGCCGGCGGCGGTTCAGTCGGAATTTGTCCGCGTTGTCGCGGTTTTCGAATTTCGTGTGTTGACCATCATCAGACACGTGCTTGTCTCTAGACACCCGAAAACTAATCCCGAAGCTTGTGTAAGAAAGCAGTTTCTGTTTTGTTATTAATGACTACACACTACAAAACACGTTGAATTCCCCACTCGACCTTTATGAAATGTCATGTACAAATGCTAGCCGTTTACCCAACCGTTTACCCCCCCCCCCTACGGAATGTGCCTCTGCGAAAACCTACACAAGACATTCTCCGCGTGCGGAATTATGGTGAGTGACGTCATTTTTGACGTCATAACGTCCTTTCTGACGTCACACACATCCATTTCCCGTAACCTTCGAATGTGGCGTTCACAGATTACTGTTGGGTATTTCGTTTCACAGCTTTAGAGCTGCACACGCATTTCCCTTTTGCGGTCAAACACTGTGTCGGAAATACAGAAAGACACGTTTTTAAGGAAACCATATAATATATGAAATAAAACACAAGAATACTAATAGAACACGTTTGTTGCAGAGTGGTTTCTGGCCGGGACACGGGTGCGAGAGCAACAGCGTCATCGCGTGCAACCAACCCTCGGAGCACACGTGCCACTCCAACGAATATGCCGCGATAATACAAGACGTCAACGCCGCCGCCGACGACGACGACGTGCGCCAAGCAGACAACGTCGTCTCCATCTGGAGCCACGGTACGTCGCAACGTCGCCACGTCGTCCTTCTAGAATCTCACGTCTTCTGTGTTTGCAGACGACGAGGTGCTAGGCGCGGGGAACTGGGTGTGGGGCCGGCGGACGTCGCTCATTCCGGGGTCCGACATTCACAAGGAGTACACTGGTCTCACCCATATGAAGACAAAAGAGGAGACGGTGCACGACCAGTACAAGATACTCACCAAGCACGCCATCTGAGGCGAACGTCGTCTAGATCCGCCCCTGTACGTCTAGAGTAGATGAAGCGGCGTCGTTATTCCACAGTGGTCTTTCCTCAATACTGAGTATTGCTGATTACGGTCGAGTGATAGGTTCTCATAGGCGTCGAGTACAGTGCTGATGTCGCTGGCGTACTGTATACTGTTTACTGAATACAAAGTTTTGATCTCGTGATTTTCCCCCGTTGCACATTGTCATTTCGCGTGTATCCACGAATAAGTATGTATAAAACACGCCGAGTCTCGTGATTGTGCATTGTGAATGATATTTTGGGCAACTAAACTTTTTCACGGAAAGAGCATGCACAATGCCTACAACTACAACTGTGCCTCCCTAAAACACACTTTACACAGACACGGCGTTGCCGCGCCCGCGCGTCTCTCGCGCGGTTTAGAGGCACTTGCCGCTCTGGAGCGGCTTGGGCGCGGCTCTCGCGCACTTCTCGCGCGCGGCTGCCCGATGGCTGGTAGAGAGAAAGGGGTGCGCGGCTCTCGCGCATCTCTCACGCAGGCGCTCGAGAGATGCGCGAGAGATGCAGACAAGTCTGCTCAAAGCACCTTGGACGTTGGGGGATTGGCTTTATGTTAATCTTTTTGGAGTCTCATGACCGTGAAGGAGGATACTAATGATTGTGAATGATGTTTCTGGCAAATGAGCCTTTTGAAGTAAAGAACATGCATATTAGCTAACTCTACAAGCCCCCTGGGGGTTGGCTATAAGCAGACTGTATTAATTGCCATTTTGAAAGGAAGCTGACACAAGACACAATGACTAACTGCACTTGCCATTGAAGCACATCACACAGACATGCATGGAGAAAGAAAGACACAGACAAAGAGAAGGATTAAAAATTGCCATGTCTAAGCCTCTTCTTTGTGCGGGGGTTGGCTATATCACTTCTCATTTTCCCGTCCCCGCGAGCGGTTGCCCCTTCCCGCGCTCCCTCGAATGACCCGACGACAATGAAAGTCACCGCCGCCGCCGCTTGGATATGAGGTTTCATGGAGTATCGACTAATTTTCAAATTGAAGCCGTTCACTGTGAGACGATAAGGCAACGCCAAATAAGCCTGTGGAAGTGCAACTAGTCGGCGAAGCGCGGATTCTCAATTGGAGGAAAAGAAGGTACAAAGCGAAGGCGAATTGAAGGGCAACGGCAGCACCCGCAACCGGAAGAGAAGTACGCTGCTGTTATCGATCAATATCCGGAGCCGTTCACTGTGAGACGATAAGGAGAAGCCAAATAAGCCTGTTGGGAGTGCACATAGTCGGTAACTCACGGATTTCTTGGATTTCGCTACATGATAGTGACAAATGGATTAATGGATCGACCGGGAGCAAGTATGCAAATGGACGCGAGAAGTTCGAGAACGTTCGACGGTAGACGCAAGGTGGTTCATAAGGCTCACGCGTTCGAGGATGGATCAAGGCCGCATACTCTATATCGGATAAGAAGACGGATGTCTGGAGACGTGACTGGATTCCTCTCTCCGCATATGCTGTAATGTCAACAGTGTCTGGAGAAAGTGAAGCCCCGCAAATCGAATACGAACAGTTCCAAACCGTAGCTGTACTATTTCATTGTTCGATTTGTGTGTATGTCATACCAACTTAACTATTCTAACTATTCTAACTATTCTAATAAACTATTCTATAACAAGATTTTCTATGATAAAAGTACTTTCGTAAACTTGTAGTTTCTGTGTGTTCTTCTATATTCAACAAAAGATCATGCATTATTTTTTGTGTGAAAACAATGTCAAGCTGCTCAGTGCGCTAGAATGCACTACAATCTTAACACACGCATGCGCTTTTGTTGAATGAATAAGGAAGAACACAAAAGAACTGCTTTAGTAAGTACTTTTATTAGAAACTAAATGCGTTGTCCGTTGTGCCATACAATTAGCGTGTCACATGCAAAAACATCTAAATACACATTTGAAGAATTTGCAAGAAATTCCACATATAAATGAGAAGGTTACAAAAAATCAGGTTGATTCATCGCTCACCGGCTGTGTTCTGGTCTACACATCTTAATTTAGGTGTAATAAAAAAGAACGATACTGTCATCGTCTCCCCCCTCCTCTCTCAATTATTTTCCATCACGTAGTCATCATCATTAAGCAATTCAGTGACATTTGAAAACACACATTGTATGTGATTTCTCTGTTCTCGCTGTGTTTTGATGGTAGTGTGCAGAGAGAACACATTAGATACGCTACGGCACAACCTCACCCATTTTGCTATTGGAGATAATGATATCAGACTAGATTCGTGAGTGATTGAACATAGATCGTTCTAGATGTTGTTATTGCGGAAATAATTTCGAACACAATAATTTCAGCAGATGCGGAATGATGGCATGAACTGTGAATCTATTTATCGTTGGAATGAAATCATTCATCTTAGCGAAAACCAGAACGTGTAAATTATACCACATAAAACTTCTGCTTCTTTTGAAAGTGAGTTAGAATAATGGTGTGGAAGTATGTTATAAATTATGCACTGTTTCATGGAACAGTTTTGCGAAAAACTTCGCAAGTGTGATTTGCGCATAAATATACTCGTTCAGGAAAAAAACAAATGTGCAGAATGCAGAAACGTGCAGAAACGTGTGATGGTTTCTCGGAATTTCCGGCACACGGAACTAATTGACCAACATAAAAGTTAAACTTTATTGGCCTATTCTCAACAATCCGGTACTCAACTTCCAAAACCAGATGGCACACCACCTTTGAACATAAAAAGAATGAGTAGATAAAGCGCTTGGTTTCATGACATTGAAAAACAACAAAAAAATGATGGCAATAACAATCGTTTGTGTTTACGTTTACCACTTACAAAATAAACAAAAAATAATAGAAGCGCGAGTTACTGAACTACTGTGTCAACTTTGAAATCAATAAACAGTTATCTTTTTTTCTCGCAATTTCGATTCCAAATACTGTTTCAGCACATGTTGATGACAATTGTGATCAGATCAATGTTGGCGCGCTGCGAGCAGCTGTTGTAGCGGAAGGCAGTGGCCTGGAAATAGGGAATCTCTCTCTCTCTCTCTCTCTCTCTTCTCTTCTCTCTCTGCGTACCAACGCTAAAAGTTAGCACATAGGTGAATTCTCACCTCCGCATACAGCTCGCCGACCGTGGTGAGCAGTCGGAAGTAGGGGGTGCGGTGCGCGCCCTGACGGAACACTGCAAGGGTACGGTAGGTGGTACGGTGAGTACGGTAGGATGTATCGCTTAGTGAAAGGGGTACGTTAGGAGAACAATGGAGAAGAGTACGGTAAGATTTACGGCAGTGAGATAACCGTCAGTAATCAATACAAATACTGCAAGAATACGAAGAGATAGTGGAGAAAGAGAAGATTGTGGTAGGAGAAAGATGATATGGTAGGTGAACAATAATGTGTTACAAGTTTACCTTCATAATGCATTCTGCTGGCGATGTGCGTGTCTTCCACGTGAACGAACGAGTAAAACGACAGGTCCTGAAGATTATGGAAATGCTGAATGCTGAATGCAAGACCAATCAACCAATCGAGACAAACCAAGGCAGACGGCACCAAGAGCCAACGCACCAAGGAGAACCAATCGTAGTACTCGAAATTGCATCTTACAAAACGCATAACAAAAATGTGTTGTTGTTTTGTATACAGAAGTTATTATTTTGATTTGTGAAAGTTTTGAAAATCAATTTACCTTCAACGGATTCTCCTGCGCCGCTTTTTCGTACGTACAGAGGTACTGTAGCGCTCTGAAAATAGAACTGTACTATGGGGTTTTCTCGAGTCTCGAACTACATTTTGCTCACTCCTCACTGTGTTACGAGTTGCGTCAATGACATACTTGCTGTTTTTCGTAGTTTCCGTGATCCATTGTTCTCGTGCGCTTTTGTTGTCATTCAGAATGGTTTTATTTTGAATTGTTGTATTTAGACACTCTCATCGACAAAACGTTATTTGAATACATTGGATACCTACATTTTTTATTAGTGTGATATGCGAAATGTGTTTCGGTTGGCCGATGTGAATCATAAGCAGAAGCAAAACACAACTCTATAGTTGTCTCACGATTTTCCAATAGACGAGAGAAATTCACGTGGCTGCTTCCGCAACACTTATTATTGACACAAATGTATGCGCAACTTCCGTCATAGCCTATAGTTATAGTGACCAATAAGTAACTAGCATTTTGAAATCGTTCAAAGTTGAACCTCCGGAGTGAGTGGTCAGTCTGACCGCAGTGTTTATGTTTTCATGCACAATACAGTTTGCGTGATTTCATCATTTCTCATGGCAGATACTATAAATTGGAAATAAAACTTGTGAACCAACCCCGGATCTCCATGCTGGATGCGCAGCTCGGTTGTAAGAGTGAGGGAGAGGGCGAATGGGTGGAGGTAGACGGTGGAGAGGACGAGTGAGGGAAGCGGCTCGCACAGGCACACCCGACCACCCCCACTGTGGAAGGTGACAGACAGACGGAGCACCTGGATGGGGAGACATTGTGAGAGTGAGAGAGAGAGGGCGAATGGGTGGAGGTAGACGGTGGAGAGGACGAGTGAGGGAAGCGGCTCGCACAGGCACACCCGACCACCCCCACTGTGGAAGGTGACAGACAGACGGAGCACCTGGATGGGGAGACAGTGTGAGAGTGAGAGAGAGGGCGAATGGGTAGAGGTAGACGGTGGAGAGGACGAGTGAGGGAAGCGGCTCGCACAGGCACACCCGACCACCCCCACTGTGGAAGGTGACAGACAGACGGAGCACCTGGATGGGGAGACATTGTGAGAGTGAGAGAGAGAGGGCGAATGGGTGGAGGTAGACGGTGGAGAGGACGAGTGAGGGAAGCGGCTCGCACAGGCACACCCGACCACCCCCACTGTGGAAGGTGACAGACAGACGGAGCACCTGGATGGGGAGACATTGTGAGAGTGAGGGAGAGGGCGAATGGGTGGAGGTAGACGGTGGAGAGGACGAGTGAGGGAAGCGGCTCGCACAGGCACACCCGACCACCCCCACTGTGGAAGGTGACAGACAGACGGAGCACCTGGATGGGGAGACATTGTGAGAGTGAGGGAGAGGGCGAATGGGTGGAGGTAGACGGTGGAGAGGACGAGTGAGGGAAGCGGCTCGCACAGGCACACCCGACCACCCCCACTGTGGAAGGTGACAGACAGACGGAGCACCTGGATGGGGAGACATTGTGAGAGTGAGGGAGAGGGCGAATGGGTGGAGGTAGACGGTGGAGAGGACGAGTGAGGGAAGCGGCTCGCACAGGCACACCCGACCACCCCCACTGTGGAAGGTGACAGACAGACGGAGCACCTGGATGGGGAGACAGTGTGAGAGTGAGGGAGAGGGCGAATGGGTGGAGGTAGACGGTGGAGAGGACGAGTGAGGGAAGCGGCTCGCACAGGCACACCCGACCACCCCCACTGTGGAAGGTGACAGACAGACGGAGCACCTGGATGGGGAGACATTGTGAGAGTGAGGGAGAGGGCGAATGGGTGGAGGTAGACGGTGGAGAGGACGAGTGAGGGAAGCGGCTCGCACAGGCACACCCGACCACCCCCACTGTGGAAGGTGACAGACAGACGGAGCACCTGGATGGGGAGACATTGTGAGAGTGAGGGAGAGGGCGAATGGGTGGAGGTAGACGGTGGAGAGGACGAGTGAGGGAAGCGGCTCGCACAGGCACACCCGACCACCCCCACTGTGGAAGGTGACAGACAGACGGAGCACCTGGATGGGGAGACAGTGTGAGAGTGAGAGAGAGAGGGCGAATGGGTAGAGGTAGACGGTGGAGAGGACGAGTGAGGGAAGCGGCTCGCACAGGCACACCCGACCACCCCCACTGTGGAAGGTGACAGACAGACGGAGCACCTGGATGGGGAGACATTGTGAGAGTGAGAGAGAGAGAGGGCGAATGGGTGGAGGTAGACGGTGGAGAGGACGAGTGAGGGAAGCGGCTCGCACAGGCACACCCGACCACCCCCACTGTGGAAGGTGACAGACAGACGGAGCACCTGGATGGGGAGACAGTGTGAGAGTGAGAGAGAGAGAGAGGGCGAATGGGTAGAGGTAGACGGTTGAGAGGACGAGTGAGGGAAGCGGCTCGCACAGGCACACCCGACCACCCCCACTGTGGAAGGTGACAGACAGACGGAGCACCTGGATGGGAGACATTGTGAGAGTGAGAGAGAGAGAAGGCGAATGGGTGGAGGTAGACGGTGGAAAGGACGAGTGAGGGAAGCGGCTCGCACAGGCACACCCGACCACCCCCACTGTGGAAGGTGACAGACAGACGGAGCACCTGGATGGGGAGACAGTGTGAGAGTGAGAGAGAGAGAGAGGGCGAATGGGTAGAGGTAGACGGTGGAGAGGACGAGTGAGGGAAGCGGCTCGCACAGGCACACCCGACCACCCCCACTGTGGAAGGTGACAGACAGACGGAGCACCTGGATGGGGAGACATTGTGAGAGTGAGAGAGAGAGAAGGCGAATGGGTGGAGGTAGACGGTGGAGAGGACGAGTGAGGGAAGCGGCTCGCACAGGCACACCCGACCACCCCCACTGTGGAAGGTGACAGACAGACGGAGCACCTGGATGGGGAGACAGTGTGAGAGTGAGAGAGAGAGGGCGAATGGGTGGAGGTAGACGGTGGAGAGGACGAGTGAGGGAAGCGGCTCGCACAGGCACACCCGACCACCCCCACTGTGGAAGGTGACAGACAGACGGAGCACCTGGATGGGGAGACATTGTGAGAGTGAGAGAGAGAGGGCGAATGGGTGGAGGTAGACGGTGGAGAGGACGAGTGAGGGAAGCGGCTCGCACAGGCACACCCGACCACCCCCACTGTGGAAGGTGACAGACAGACGGAGCACCTGGATGGGGAGATGAAGAGAGAGCAAGAGACATTCGAATCCTTTATCTCAAAAATTATCATTGCAATCTTCTTCTCAAACATATAACGTGAAAATGTGAGAAAAAAGAGAAAGACACAGAGATAGTGATAGAGAGTGAGAGGAGTGATAGAGAAATAGAGAGAGAGAGAGAGAGAGAGAGAGAGGAGTGATAGAGAAATAGAGAGAGAGAGAGAGAGAGATCCGCACACAGACCTTGTACCCGGGCGATGCCCTGGCCGTGTCCTTGTTGGCCCTCTTTGTGAGGGAGGAGCGCACGCGGCAGCATACCGCCAGCGGATACAGGGGATGATGCGCGGAGAAGATGCACTAAACAGACAGTCACTCAATTCACTCAAGAGAGAAAAACCTTTTCATAGATTCCGACCATCGCTTCTTCGAAACTCCTTCCGTAACTGTTTTTTAAAACGCGAACAAACACCGATTACAGTAAAGAATAGTGGAAATCAACACAGTTTTCCACACATTTTTAGGTCGAATTGAGCAACTACGAAAGCAGTTTCAAGCCTGATCCGTGTGAGCAAAAGCTCTTAAACTTGTTCGGGAGGTGCGCAATGCGCATGTTGCGCAGGGTGCAACGGATGGAGATGAGTTCAAATAATTTGTTTAACCAACATTCGCACCTGTTGTAGAGAATGCGCATCGTATCGATGTACATAGTCGTATATGGAGTTGCCAGTCATCTCAACCTGAAAAAACAGAAGTATAGACACGCAGAACCCCCAGACTTCTAACATGCAAAGCGAGCGCTCTACCCCTGAGCTATACCCCCGATGGCGGAAGTGGAAACACACGAGAGTCGTGCGCGTTTCTATTGGATCTCGGTTGGGCAAAAATACATGGAGGTATGGGGATTCGAACCCCAGACTTCTCGCATGCAAAGCGAGCGCTCTACCCCTGAGCTATACCCCCGATGGCGGAAGTGGAAACACACGAGAGTCGTGCGCGTTTCTATTGGATCTCGGTTGGGCTAAAATACATGGAGGTATGGGGATTCGAACCCCAGACTTCTCGCATGCAAAGCGAGCGCTCTACCCCTGAGCTATACCCCCGATGGCGGAAGTGGAAACAAACGAGAGTCGTGCGCGTTTCTATTGCATCTCGGTTGGGCAAAAATACATGGAGGTATGGGGATTCGAACCCCAGACTTCTCGCATGCAAAGCGAGCGCTCTACCCCTGAGCTATACCCCCGATGGCGGGAGTGGAAACAAACGAGAGTCGTGCGCGTTTCTATTGGATCTCGGTTGGGCTAAAATACATGGAGGTATGGGGATTCGAACCCCAGACTTCTCGCATGCAAAGCGAGCGCTCTACCCCTGAGCTATACCCCCGATGGCGGAAGTGGAAACAAACGAGAGTCGTGCGCGTTTCTATTGCATCTCGGTTGGGCAAAAATACATGGAGGTATGGGGATTCGAACCCCAGACTTCTCGCATGCAAAGCGAGCGCTCTACCCCTGAGCTATACCCCCGACGGCGGAAGTGGAAACAAACGAGAGTCGTGCGCGTTTCTATTGCATCTCGGTTGGGCAAAAATACATGGAGGTATGGGGATTCGAACCCCAGACTTCTCGCATGCAAAGCGAGCGCTCTACCCCTGAGCTATACCCCCGATGGCGGAAGTGGAAACAAACGAGAGTCGTGCGCGTTTCTATTGCATCTCGGTTGGGCAAAAATACATGGAGGTATGGGGATTCGAACCCCAGACTTCTCGCATGCAAAGCGAGCGCTCTACCCCTGAGCTATACCCCCGACGGCGGAAGTGGAAACAAACGAGAGTCGTGCGCGTTTCTATTGGATCTGGGCTGGGCAAAAATACATGGAGGTATGGGGATTCGAACCCCAGACTTCTCGCATGCAAAGCGAGCGCTCTACCCCTGAGTTATACCCCCGACGGCGGAAATGGAAACAAACGAGAGTCGTGCACGTTTCTATTGGATCTGGGCTGGGCAAAAATACATGGAGGTATGGGGATTCGAACCCCAGACTTCTCGCATGCAAAGCGAGCGCTCTACCCCTGAGCTATACACCCGATGGTGGAAGTGGAAACAAACGAGAGTCGTGCGCGTTTCTATTGGATCTGGACTGAGCAAAAATACATGGAGGTATGGGGATTCGAACCCCAGACTTCTCGCATGCAAAGCGAGCGCTCTACCCCTGAGCTATACACCCGATGGTGGAAGTGGAAACAAACGAGAGTCGTGCGCGTTTCTATTGGATCTGGACTGAGCAAAAATACATGGAGGTATGGGGATTCGAACCCCAGACTTCTCGCATGCAAAGCGAGCGCTCTACCCCTGAGCTATACCCCCGATGGCGGGAGTGGAAACAAACGAGAGTCGTGCGCGTTTCTATTGGATCTGGGCTGGGCAAAAATACATGGAGGTATGGGGATTCGAACCCCAGACTTCTCGCATGCAAAGCGAGCGCTCTACCCCTGAGCTATACCCCCGATGGCGGGAGTGGAAACAAACGAGAGTCGTGCGCGTTTCTATTAGATCTCGATTGGGCAAAAATACATGGAGGTATAGGTATGGGGATTCGAACCCCAGACTTCTCGCATGCAAAGCGAGCGCTCTACCCCTGACCTATACCCCCGATGGCGGGAGTGGAAACAAACGAGAGTCGTGCGCGTTTCTATTGGATCTCGGTTGGACAAAAATACATGGAGGTATGGGGATTCGAACCCCAGACTTCTCGCATGCAAAGCGAGCGCTCTACCCCTGAGCTATACCCCCGACGGCGGAAGTGGAAACAAACGAGAGTCGTGCGCGTTTCTATTGGATCTGGGCTGGGCAAAAATACATGGAGGTATGAGGATTCGAACTCCAGACTTCTCGCATGCAAAGCGAGCGCTCTACCCCTGAGTTATACCCCCGACGGCGGAAGTGGAAACAAACGAGAGTCGTGCGCGTTTCTATTGGATCTCGGTTGGACAAAAATACATGGAGGTATGGGGATTCGAACCCCAGACTTCTCGCATGCAAAGCGAGCGCTCTACCCCTGAGCTATACCCCCGATGGCGGGAGTGGAAACAAACGAGAGTCGTGTGCGTTTCTATTAGATCTCGATTGGGCAAAAATACATGGAGGTATGGGGATTCGAACCCCAGACTTCTCGCATGCAAAGCGAGCGCTCTACCCCTGAGCTATACCCCCGACGGCGGAAGTGGAAACAAACGAGAGTCGTGCGCGTTTCTATTGGATCTCGGTTGGACAAAAATACATGGAGGTATGGGAATTCGAACCCCAGACTTCTCGCATGCAGAGCGAGCGCTCTACCCCTGAGCTATACCCCCGACGGCGGAAGTGGAAACAAACGAGAGTTGTGCGCGTTTCTATTGGATCTGGGCTGGGCAAAAATACATGGAGGTATGGGGATTCGAACCCCAGACTTCTCGCATGCAAAGCGAGCGCTCTACCCCTGAGCTATACCCCCGACGGCGGAAGTGGAAACAAACGAGAGTCGTGCGCGTTTCTATTGGATCTCGGTTGGACAAAAATACATGGAGGTATGGGGATTCGAACCCCAGACTTCTCGCATGCAAAGCGAGCGCTCTTCCCCTGAGCTATACCCCCGACGGCGGAAGTGGAAACAAACGAGAGTCGTGCGCGTTTCTATTGGATATCGGTTGGACAAAAATACATGGAGGTATGGGGATTCGAACCCCAGACTTCTCGCATGCAAAGCGAGCGCTCTACCCCTGAGCTATACCCCCGACGGCGGAAGTGGAAACAAACGAGAGTCGTGCGCGTTTCTATTGGATCTGGGCTGGGCAAAAATACATGGAGGTATGAGGATTCGAACTCCAGACTTCTCGCATGCAAAGCGAGCGCTCTACCCCTGAGCTATACCCCCGACGGCGGAAGTGGAAACAAACGAGAGTCGTGCGCGTTTCTATTGGATCTCGGTTGGACAAAAATACATGGAGGTATGGGAATTCGAACCCCAGACTTCTCGCATGCAGAGCGAGCGCTCTACCCCTGAGCTATACCCCCGACGGCGGAAGTGGAAACAAACGAGAGTTGTGCGCGTTTCTATTGGATCTGGGCTGGGCAAAAATACATGGAGGTATGGGGATTCGAACCCCAGACTTCTCGCATGCAAAGCGAGCGCTCTACCCCTGAGCTATACCCCCGACGGCGGAAGTGGAAACAAACGAGAGTCGTGCGCGTTTCTATTGGATCTCGGTTGGACAAAAATACATGGAGGTATGGGGATTCGAACCCCAGACTTCTCGCATGCAAAGCGAGCGCTCTACCCCTGAGCTATACCCCCGATAGCGGAAGTGGAAACAAACGAGAGTCGTGCGCGTTCCTATTAGATCTCGATTGGGCAAAAATACATGGAGGTATGGGGATTCGAACCCCAGACTTCTCGCATGCAAAGCGAGCGCTCTACCCCTGAGTTATACCCCCGACGGCGGAAGTGGAAACAAACGAGAGTCGTGCGCGTTTCTATTGGATCTCGATTGGGCAAAAATACATGGAGGTATGGGGATTCGAACTCCAGACTTCTCGCATGCAAAGCGAGCGCTCTACCCCTGAGCTATACCCCCGATAGCGGAAGTGGAAACAAACGAGAGTCGTGCGCGTTTCTATTGGATCTCGGTTGGACAAAAATACATGGAGGTATGGGGATTCGAACCCCAGACTTCTCGCATGCAAAGCGAGCGCTCTACCCCTGAGCTATACCCCCGATGGCGGAAGTGGAAACAAACGAGAGTCGTGCGCGTTTCTATTGGATCTCGGTTGGGCAAAAATACATGGAGGTATGGGGATTCGAACCCCAGACTTATCGCATGCAAAGCGAGCGCTCTACCCCTGAGCTATACCCCCGATGGCGGAAGTGGAAACAAACGAGAGTCGTGCGCGTTTCTATTGGATTTCGGTTGGGCAAAAATACATGGAGGTATGGGGATTCGAACCCCAGACTTCTCGCATGCAAAGCGAGCGCTCTACCCCTGAGCTATACCCCCGATGGCGGAAGTGGAAACAAACGAGAGTCGTGCGGGTTTCTATTGCATCTCGGTTGGGCAAAAATACATGGAGGTATGGGGATTCGAACCCCAGACTTCTCGCATGCAAAGCGAGCGCTCTACCCCTGAGCTATACCCCCGATAGCGGAAGTGGAAACAAACGAGAGTCGTGCGCGTTCCTATTAGATCTCGATTGGGCAAAAATACATGGAGGTATGGGGATTCGAAC
Source organism: Rhabditoides inermis (assembly GCA_963966185.1). Classification (NCBI taxonomy): domain Eukaryota; kingdom Metazoa; phylum Nematoda; class Chromadorea; order Rhabditida; family Rhabditidae; genus Rhabditoides; species Rhabditoides inermis. The sequence goes on along the minus strand of CAWZYM010000191.1, from coordinate 577,163 downwards.
CCCAGACTTCTCGCATGCAAAGCGAGCGCTCTACCCCTAAGTTATACCCCCGACGGCGGAAGTGGAAACAAACGAGAGTCGTGCGCGTTTCTATTGGATCTCGGTTGGACAAAAATACATGGAGGTATGGGGATTCGAACCCCAGACTTCTCGCATGCAAAGCGAGCGCTCTACCCCTGAGCTATACCCCCGATGGCGGAAGTGGAAACACACGAGAGTCGTGCGCGTTTCTATTGGATCTCGGTTGGGCTAAAATACATGGAGGTATGGGGATTCGAACCCCAGACTTCTCGCATGCAAAGCGAGCGCTCTACCCCTGAGCTATACCCCCGATGGCGGAAGTGGAAACAAACGAGAGTCGTGCGCGTTTCTATTGCATCTCGGTTGGGCAAAAATACATGGAGGTATGGGGATTCGAACCCCAGACTTCTCGCATGCAAAGCGAGCGCTCTACCCCTGAGCTATACCCCCGACGGCGGAAGTGGAAACAAACGAGAGTCGTGCGCGTTTCTATTGGATCCCCCTTGCATACTAATATTTACTATGGTGTCTGTCTGTCCTTCTTTCCGGAAGGTTATCTTTCTTCAAAATCAGTATTATCACTTCACTTCTTCTAAAAAGTTTCTTCAAAACCCCAGTACGCAAAATTCCAAATATCTCGTCAATAGCGATCTCCTAATCATAGTTATCACCTAATCTCTTAACTATGGAGAAAAATTTCAAAAAACTTCAATTAGAACCAAATTTGGAGAGTAGGTGAATCGACCTAGAAAAAGTCGATAGCCGCGATACCAGCTGCCTGTGACCTCATCTTCATGCCCAAATAGGCGAATGTACCCAAAATGCACCCAAAATTCATGATCTTCGATTTCTATAAAAATTGAATAGAAGAAAGATTACGTATAATAGATTATAGAAACTGGTTTCCTTTTTTGAAAAGTCACCAAATATGGCGAATATGATCGACTTTTCGTACAGACGAGATAGAGGGTCCAATTTGTAAACTTAAGCTTTTATGGGCAAAAAAGCCCTTCTGTCAAAGTTTCAGATCGATCGGACTTTGTCTTCATACAGTATTAGACATTTTCTGAGCGCGCGTTACTTGCTGGGGTCGTGCCCACCGGATTGCTCGCTACCAGCCGCCAGGTCAACCGATCGATATCGAATAGTTGGCATTCGCAATCACTGACCCATATCCACTCAGTTGTGTCTTTTTTGATAGGATTATGTCTATATATAACAATAATGGATTGAGTCAGTTGAAAAAAAAGACAAAATTTGTAACTTCAACTAATAATTTCCACGAAACGACGAGTTTGAGGTTCTAAAAGACAAGGAAAGTGTTTCATGACAAGTTCAGTCAATATATTATGTTTTGTGAAGATCAATCCAATTTCAAACTCTATCAAGTTACTTCAGACATGCGCACAACGAGTTAGGGCGCGCCAGCCGGCTTCTTTTCTCGGAGTCATTGTAGGCGTAATATAGAACTATGGACTGCTTCTTTTTTCAGTTGAAACTAAGTTTTGAGTTTATTACTTATACTCTTGTACATATTCAGACTGAAATTCCGCTTTTCGATGCAGTACAGTGTCGAGTGGAAGTGAGGTGAGGTGAGAATCGAGTTCACCTTACATGTCATTTGGCAAGCACAGGCGATCAAATTATATTTTCAGAACGTGAGAGAGTAGACAGTAGGGAAAGAAGACAGTAGATAAGAGATTAGTACTTTCTGCTTAATAAAGTTTTTACATAACTGTCTCTCGAAAGTCGCAGTGACTACTGCAGATGTGAGAATAGAAGAGTAGACAGAAGGTGCCATAGTACTGTCTCTAGAAAGTTGTTGTCACCGATGCAGAGACGTGAGAATAGACAAAAGAAAGACAGAGAGAGAGAGAGAGAGAGAGAGAGAGAGAGAGAGAGAGAGAGAGAGAGGAGGTAGGAGAAGGAGGGAAGAGAGAGAGAGAGTAGGCATAAATGTCTCTCGAAAGTCGCAGTGACTGCTGCAGACGTGAGAGAAGAAGAGTAGACAGAAGGTAACATTGTACTTTTTCTAGAATGTTGTTGTCACCGCTGCGAAGACGTGAGTTTTTACAAGAGAGAGAGAGAGAGAGAGAGAGAGAGAGAGAGAGAGAGAGAAGAGGAGAAAGGAGGGAGAATAGGCATAACTGTCTCTCCGTAGTCGCAGTGACTGCTGTAGACGTGAGAGTAGAAGAGTAGACAGAAGGTGCCATAGTACTGTCTCTAGAAAATTGTTGTCACTGATGCGGAGACGTGAGAATAGACAAGAGAGAGAAAGATGGGGAGAGAGAGAGAAGGTAGAAGAGAGAAAAGAGGAGAGAAAAGGGAGAGTAGACATAACTGTCTTTCGCAAGTCGCAGTGATAGTGATTACTGCAGATGTGAAAATAAGAGTGGAAGAGGTGACGAAAGGTGGAAGTAGACAGAAGAAAACATAGTATCTCTAGAAAGTGTCTCTAGAAAGTTTCTGTCACATTGAAAGAAAAAGATGCAGTAGACAAACAAAAGCATATGTAGTATTAGTATTGTCTCTAGAAAGTTGACAGTAGAGTAGACAAAAGAGAATATAATACTGTTTCTAGAGAACATAATAATGAGAGAGAAAGAGAAAGAGAGAAAGAGATAGGGAGACAGTGGTAGAGGGAGAAGAGAGAGAGGAGAGATAGGGGAAAGTAGAACTGTGTCGAGGGGAGAAAGAGAGAGAAAGAGAGAAAGAAAGAGAGAGAGAGAGAGAGAGGGAGGGAGAGAGAGGCGGGGGGGGAGGAGGGAGATAGGATGGAAAGTAGACAGATTAGTGTAGAGGAGAAAGAGATGGGGCGGTGTACATCTGTGAAACATAAAATAGGTGAAAAAGAAGTAGGAGAGATAGTTAGAAAAGACAAAAAAATAAGCTACATATACAAAATACAAAGAACTTGAACACTTCAACTACAACCCTTGCGTGTATAGTTCTATGCTCGCAATAAGTTGCGCGCGGTGGGGTAGATCAGAGGAAGACGGAGAGTCAGCTCTTGGCAATAGCGCACAAAACAAGAGAGACAGACGGTTATGGTACCGTATTTCGAACTGCAAGCGAGGTAGATCGAAAACTATCGCTCTGGCGCAGAGTATATGTTACTTCGCAAGAGTCATTGGAGAGCAATCAACTATCAAACATGCAAGACGAACTATTCTTCTATTTTCTTTTTCGTATACCTAGTGCGTAGGCGCGCGGCAGCGCGCCGGAGCGCTAGTCTGGGCTGGGCAAAAATACATGGAGGTATGGGGATTCGAACCCCAGACTTCTCGCATGCAAAGCGAGCGCTCTACCCCTGAGTTATACCCCCGACGGCGGAAGTGGAAACAAACGAGAGTCGTGCACGTTTCTATTGGATCTGGGCTGGGCAAAAATACATGGAGGTATGGGGATTCGAACCCCAGACTTCTCGCATGCAAAGCGAGCGCTCTACCCCTGAGCTATACACCCGATGGTGGAAGTGGAAACAAACGAGAGTCGTGCGCGTTTCTATTGGATCTGGACTGAGCAAAAATACATGGAGGTATGGGGATTCGAACCCCAGACTTCTCGCATGCAAAGCGAGCGCTCTACCCCTGAGCTATACACCCGATGGTGGAAGTGGAAACAAACGAGAGTCGTGCGCGTTTCTATTGGATCTGGACTGAGCAAAAATACATGGAGGTATGGGGATTCGAACCCCAGACTTCTCGCATGCAAAGCGAGCGCTCTACCCCTGAGCTATACCCCCGATGGCGGGAGTGGAAACAAACGAGAGTCGTGCGCGTTTCTATTGGATCTGGGCTGGGCAAAAATACATGGAGGTATGGGGATTCGAACCCCAGACTTCTCGCATGCAAAGCGAGCGCTCTACCCCTGAGCTATACCCCCGATGGCGGGAGTGGAAACAAACGAGAGTCGTGCGCGTTTCTATTAGATCTCGATTGGGCAAAAATACATGGAGGTATAGGTATGGGGATTCGAACCCCAGACTTCTCGCATGCAAAGCGAGCGCTCTACCCCTGACCTATACCCCCGATGGCGGGAGTGGAAACAAACGAGAGTCGTGCGCGTTTCTATTGGATCTCGGTTGGACAAAAATACATGGAGGTATGGGGATTCGAACCCCAGACTTCTCGCATGCAAAGCGAGCGCTCTACCCCTGAGCTATACCCCCGACGGCGGAAGTGGAAACAAACGAGAGTCGTGCGCGTTTCTATTGGATCTGGGCTGGGCAAAAATACATGGAGGTATGAGGATTCGAACTCCAGACTTCTCGCATGCAAAGCGAGCGCTCTACCCCTGAGTTATACCCCCGACGGCGGAAGTGGAAACAAACGAGAGTCGTGCGCGTTTCTATTGGATCTCGGTTGGACAAAAATACATGGAGGTATGGGGATTCGAACCCCAGACTTCTCGCATGCAAAGCGAGCGCTCTACCCCTGAGCTATACCCCCGATGGCGGGAGTGGAAACAAACGAGAGTCGTGCGCGTTTCTATTAGATCTCGATTGGGCAAAAATACATGGAGGTATGGGGATTCGAACCCCAGACTTCTCGCATGCAAAGCGAGCGCTCTACCCCTGAGCTATACCCCCGACGGCGGAAGTGGAAACAAACGAGAGTCGTGCGCGTTTCTATTGGATCTCGGTTGGACAAAAATACATGGAGGTATGGGAATTCGAACCCCAGACTTCTCGCATGCAGAGCGAGCGCTCTACCCCTGAGCTATACCCCCGACGGCGGAAGTGGAAACAAACGAGAGTTGTGCGCGTTTCTATTGGATCTGGGCTGGGCAAAAATACATGGAGGTATGGGGATTCGAACCCCAGACTTCTCGCATGCAAAGCGAGCGCTCTACCCCTGAGCTATACCCCCGACGGCGGAAGTGGAAACAAACGAGAGTCGTGCGCGTTTCTATTGGATCTCGGTTGGACAAAAATACATGGAGGTATGGGGATTCGAACCCCAGACTTCTCGCATGCAAAGCGAGCGCTCTTCCCCTGAGCTATACCCCCGATGGCGGGAGTGGAAACAAACGAGAGTCGTGCGCGTTTCTATTGGATCTCGGTTGGACAAAAATACATGGAGGTATGGGGATTCGAACCCCAGACTTCTCGCATGCAAAGCGAGCGCTCTACCCCTGAGCTATACCCCCGACGGCGGAAGTGGAAACAAACGAGAGTCGTGCGCGTTTCTATTGGATCTGGGCTGGGCAAAAATACATGGAGGTATGAGGATTCGAACTCCAGACTTCTCGCATGCAAAGCGAGCGCTCTACCCCTGAGCTATACCCCCGACGGCGGAAGTGGAAACAAACGAGAGTCGTGCGCGTTTCTATTGGATCTCGGTTGGACAAAAATACATGGAGGTATGGGAATTCGAACCCCAGACTTCTCGCATGCAGAGCGAGCGCTCTACCCCTGAGCTATACCCCCGACGGCGGAAGTGGAAACAAACGAGAGTTGTGCGCGTTTCTATTGGATCTGGGCTGGGCAAAAATACATGGAGGTATGGGGATTCGAACCCCAGACTTCTCGCATGCAAAGCGAGCGCTCTACCCCTGAGCTATACCCCCGACGGCGGAAGTGGAAACAAACGAGAGTCGTGCGCGTTTCTATTGGATCTCGGTTGGACAAAAATACATGGAGGTATGGGGATTCGAACCCCAGACTTCTCGCATGCAAAGCGAGCGCTCTACCCCTGAGCTATACCCCCGATAGCGGAAGTGGAAACAAACGAGAGTCGTGCGCGTTCCTATTAGATCTCGATTGGGCAAAAATACATGGAGGTATGGGGATTCGAACCCCAGACTTCTCGCATGCAAAGCGAGCGCTCTACCCCTGAGTTATACCCCCGACGGCGGAAGTGGAAACAAACGAGAGTCGTGCGCGTTTCTATTGGATCTCGATTGGGCAAAAATACATGGAGGTATGGGGATTCGAACTCCAGACTTCTCGCATGCAAAGCGAGCGCTCTACCCCTGAGCTATACCCCCGATAGCGGAAGTGGAAACAAACGAGAGTCGTGCGCGTTTCTATTGGATCTCGGTTGGACAAAAATACATGGAGGTATGGGGATTCGAACCCCAGACTTCTCGCATGCAAAGCGAGCGCTCTACCCCTGAGCTATACCCCCGATGGCGGAAGTGGAAACAAACGAGAGTCGTGCGCGTTTCTATTGGATCTCGGTTGGGCAAAAATACATGGAGGTATGGGGATTCGAACCCCAGACTTCTCGCATGCAAAGCGAGCGCTCTACCCCTGAGCTATACCCCCGATGGCGGAAGTGGAAACAAACGAGAGTCGTGCGCGTTTCTATTGGATTTCGGTTGGGCAAAAATACATGGAGGTATGGGGATTCGAACCCCAGACTTCTCGCATGCAAAGCGAGCGCTCTACCCCTGAGCTATACCCCCGATGGCGGAAGTGGAAACAAACGAGAGTCGTGCGGGTTTCTATTGCATCTCGGTTGGGCAAAAATACATGGAGGTATGGGGATTCGAACCCCAGACTTCTCGCATGCAAAGCGAGCGCTCTACCCCTGAGCTATACCCCCGATAGCGGAAGTGGAAACAAACGAGAGTCGTGCGCGTTCCTATTAGATCTCGATTGGGCAAAAATACATGGAGGTATGGGGATTCGAACCCCAGACTTCTCGCATGCAAAGCGAGCGCTCTACCCCTGAGTTATACCCCCGACGGCGGAAGTGGAAACAAACGAGAGTCGTGCGCGTTTCTATTGGATCTCGGTTGGACAAAAATACATGGAGGTATGGGGATTCGAACCCCAGACTTCTCGCATGCAAAGCGAGCGCTCTACCCCTGAGCTATACCCCCGATGGCGGAAGTGGAAACACACGAGAGTCGTGCGCGTTTCTATTGGATCTCGGTTGGGCTAAAATACATGGAGGTATGGGGATTCGAACCCCAGACTTCTCGCATGCAAAGCGAGCGCTCTACCCCTGAGCTATACACCCGATGGTGGAAGTGGAAACAAACGAGAGTCGTGCGCGTTTCTATTGGATCTCGGTTGGGCTAAAATACATGGAGGTATGGGAATTCGAACCCCAGACTTCTCGCATGCAGAGCGAGCGCTCTACCCCTGAGCTATACCCCCGACGGCGGAAGTGGAAACAAACGAGAGTTGTGCGCGTTTCTATTGGATCTGGGCTGGGCAAAAATACATGGAGGTATGGGGATTCGAACCCCAGACTTCTCGCATGCAAAGCGAGCGCTCTACCCCTGAGCTATACCCCCGACGGCGGAAGTGGAAACAAACGAGAGTCGTGCGCGTTTCTATTGGATCTCGGTTGGACAAAAATACATGGAGGTATGGGGATTCGAACCCCAGACTTCTCGCATGCAAAGCGAGCGCTCTACCCCTGAGCTATACCCCCGATAGCGGAAGTGGAAACAAACGAGAGTCGTGCGCGTTCCTATTAGATCTCGATTGGGCAAAAATACATGGAGGTATGGGGATTCGAACCCCAGACTTCTCGCATGCAAAGCGAGCGCTCTACCCCTGAGTTATACCCCCGACGGCGGAAGTGGAAACAAACGAGAGTCGTGCGCGTTTCTATTGGATCTCGATTGGGCAAAAATACATGGAGGTATGGGGATTCGAACTCCAGACTTCTCGCATGCAAAGCGAGCGCTCTACCCCTGAGCTATACCCCCGATAGCGGAAGTGGAAACAAACGAGAGTCGTGCGCGTTTCTATTGGATCTCGGTTGGACAAAAATACATGGAGGTATGGGGATTCGAACCCCAGACTTCTCGCATGCAAAGCGAGCGCTCTACCCCTGAGCTATACCCCCGATGGCGGAAGTGGAAACAAACGAGAGTCGTGCGCGTTTCTATTGGATCTCGGTTGGGCAAAAATACATGGAGGTATGGGGATTCGAACCCCAGACTTCTCGCATGCAAAGCGAGCGCTCTACCCCTGAGCTATACCCCCGATGGCGGAAGTGGAAACAAACGAGAGTCGTGCGCGTTTCTATTGGATTTCGGTTGGGCAAAAAGACATGGAGGTATGGGGATTCGAACCCCAGACTTCTCGCATGCAAAGCGAGCGCTCTACCCCTGAGCTATACCCCCGATGGCGGAAGTGGAAACAAACGAGAGTCGTGCGGGTTTCTATTGCATCTCGGTTGGGCAAAAATACATGGAGGTATGGGGATTCGAACCCCAGACTTCTCGCATGCAAAGCGAGCGCTCTACCCCTGAGCTATACCCCCGATAGCGGAAGTGGAAACAAACGAGAGTCGTGCGCGTTCCTATTAGATCTCGATTGGGCAAAAATACATGGAGGTATGGGGATTCGAACCCCAGACTTCTCGCATGCAAAGCGAGCGCTCTACCCCTGAGTTATACCCCCGACGGCGGAAGTGGAAACAAACGAGAGTCGTGCGCGTTTCTATTGGATCTCGGTTGGACAAAAATACATGGAGGTATGGGGATTCGAACCCCAGACTTCTCGCATGCAAAGCGAGCGCTCTACCCCTGAGCTATACCCCCGATGGCGGAAGTGGAAACACACGAGAGTCGTGCGCGTTTCTATTGGATCTCGGTTGGGCTAAAATACATGGAGGTATGGGGATTCGAACCCCAGACTTCTCGCATGCAAAGCGAGCGCTCTACCCCTGAGCTATACCCCCGATGGCGGAAGTGGAAACAAACGAGAGTCGTGCGCGTTTCTATTGCATCTCGGTTGGGCAAAAATACATGGAGGTATGGGGATTCGAACCCCAGACTTCTCGCATGCAAAGCGAGCGCTCTACCCCTGAGCTATACCCCCGACGGCGGAAGTGGAAACAAACGAGAGTCGTGCGCGTTTCTATTGCATCTCGGTTGGGCAAAAATACATGGAGGTATGGGGATTCGAACCCCAGACTTCTCGCATGCAAAGCGAGCGCTCTACCCCTGAGCTATACCCCCGATGGCGGAAGTGGAAACAAACGAGAGTCGTGCGCGTTTCTATTGCATCTCGGTTGGGCAAAAATACATGGAGGTATGGGGATTCGAACCCCAGACTTCTCGCATGCAAAGCGAGCGCTCTACCCCTGAGCTATACACCCGATGGTGGAAGTGGAAACAAACGAGAGTCGTGCGCGTTTCTATTGGATCTGGACTGAGCAAAAATACATGGAGGTATGGGGATTCGAACCCCAGACTTCTCGCATGCAAAGCGAGCGCTCTACCCCTGAGCTATACCCCCGATGGCGGGAGTGGAAACAAACGAGAGTCGTGCGCGTTTCTATTGGATCTGGGCTGGGCAAAAATACATGGAGGTATGGGGCCTCGAACCCCAGACTTCTCGCATGCAAAGCGAGCGCTCTACCCCTGAGCTATACACCCGATGGTGGAAGTGGAAACAAACGAGAGTCGTGCGCGTTTCTATTGGATCTGGACTGAGCAAAAATACATGGAGGTATGGGGATTCGAACCCCAGACTTCTCGCATGCAAAGCGAGCGCTCTACCCCTGAGCTATACCCCCGATGGCGGAAGTGGAAACAAACGAGAGTCGTGCGGGTTTCTATTGCATCTCGGTTGGGCAAAAATACATGGAGGTATGGGGATTCGAACCCCAGACTTCTCGCATGCAAAGCGAGCGCTCTACCCCTGAGCTATACCCCCGATAGCGGAAGTGGAAACAAACGAGAGTCGTGCGCGTTCCTATTAGATCTCGATTGGGCAAAAATACATGGAGGTATGGGGATTCGAACCCCAGACTTCTCGCATGCAAAGCGAGCGCTCTACCCCTGAGTTATACCCCCGACGGCGGAAGTGGAAACAAACGAGAGTCGTGCGCGTTTCTATTGGATCTCGGTTGGACAAAAATACATGGAGGTATGGGGATTCGAACCCCAGACTTCTCGCATGCAAAGCGAGCGCTCTACCCCTGAGCTATACCCCCGATGGCGGAAGTGGAAACACACGAGAGTCGTGCGCGTTTCTATTGGATCTCGGTTGGGCTAAAATACATGGAGGTATGGGGATTCGAACCCCAGACTTCTCGCATGCAAAGCGAGCGCTCTACCCCTGAGCTATACCCCCGATGGCGGAAGTGGAAACAAACGAGAGTCGTGCGCGTTTCTATTGCATCTCGGTTGGGCAAAAATACATGGAGGTATGGGGATTCGAACCCCAGACTTCTCGCATGCAAAGCGAGCGCTCTACCCCTGAGCTATACCCCCGATGGCGGGAGTGGAAACAAACGAGAGTCGTGCGCGTTTCTATTGGATCTCGGTTGGGCTAAAATACATGGAGGTATGGGGATTCGAACCCCAGACTTCTCGCATGCAAAGCGAGCGCTCTACCCCTGAGCTATACCCCCGATGGCGGAAGTGGAAACAAACGAGAGTCGTGCGCGTTTCTATTGCATCTCGGTTGGGCAAAAATACATGGAGGTATGGGGATTCGAACCCCAGACTTCTCGCATGCAAAGCGAGCGCTCTACCCCTGAGCTATACCCCCGACGGCGGAAGTGGAAACAAACGAGAGTCGTGCGCGTTTCTATTGCATCTCGGTTGGGCAAAAATACATGGAGGTATGGGGATTCGAACCCCAGACTTCTCGCATGCAAAGCGAGCGCTCTACCCCTGAGCTATACCCCCGATGGCGGAAGTGGAAACAAACGAGAGTCGTGCGCGTTTCTATTGCATCTCGGTTGGGCAAAAATACATGGAGGTATGGGGATTCGAACCCCAGACTTCTCGCATGCAAAGCGAGCGCTCTACCCCTGAGCTATACCCCCGACGGCGGAAGTGGAAACAAACGAGAGTCGTGCGCGTTTCTATTGGATCTGGGCTGGGCAAAAATACATGGAGGTATGGGGATTCGAACCCCAGACTTCTCGCATGCAAAGCGAGCGCTCTACCCCTGAGTTATACCCCCGACGGCGGAAGTGGAAACAAACGAGAGTCGTGCACGTTTCTATTGGATCTGGGCTGGGCAAAAATACATGGAGGTATGGGGATTCGAACCCCAGACTTCTCGCATGCAAAGCGAGCGCTCTACCCCTGAGCTATACACCCGATGGTGGAAGTGGAAACAAACGAGAGTCGTGCGCGTTTCTATTGGATCTGGACTGAGCAAAAATACATGGAGGTATGGGGATTCGAACCCCAGACTTCTCGCATGCAAAGCGAGCGCTCTACCCCTGAGTTATACCCCCGACGGCGGAAGTGGAAACAAACGAGAGTCGTGCACGTTTCTATTGGATCTGGGCTGGGCAAAAATACATGGAGGTATGGGGATTCGAACCCCAGACTTCTCGCATGCAAAGCGAGCGCTCTACCCCTGAGCTATACCCCCGACGGCGGAAGTGGAAACAAACGAGAGTCGTGCGCGTTTCTATTGCATCTCGGTTGGGCAAAAATACATGGAGGTATGGGGATTCGAACCCCAGACTTCTCGCATGCAAAGCGAGCGCTCTACCCCTGAGCTATACCCCCGATGGCGGAAGTGGAAACAAACGAGAGTCGTGCGCGTTTCTATTGCATCTCGGTTGGGCAAAAATACATGGAGGTATGGGGATTCGAACCCCAGACTTCTCGCATGCAAAGCGAGCGCTCTACCCCTGAGCTATACCCCCGATGGCGGGAGTGGAAACAAACGAGAGTCGTGCGCGTTTCTATTGGATCTCGGTTGGGCTAAAATACATGGAGGTATGGGGATTCGAACCCCAGACTTCTCGCATGCAAAGCGAGCGCTCTACCCCTGAGCTATACCCCCGATGGCGGAAGTGGAAACAAACGAGAGTCGTGCGCGTTTCTATTGCATCTCGGTTGGGCAAAAATACATGGAGGTATGGGGATTCGAACCCCAGACTTCTCGCATGCAAAGCGAGCGCTCTACCCCTGAGCTATACCCCCGACGGCGGAAGTGGAAACAAACGAGAGTCGTGCGCGTTTCTATTGCATCTCGGTTGGGCAAAAATACATGGAGGTATGGGGATTCGAACCCCAGACTTCTCGCATGCAAAGCGAGCGCTCTACCCCTGAGCTATACCCCCGATGGCGGAAGTGGAAACAAACGAGAGTCGTGCGCGTTTCTATTGCATCTCGGTTGGGCAAAAATACATGGAGGTATGGGGATTCGAACCCCAGACTTCTCGCATGCAAAGCGAGCGCTCTACCCCTGAGCTATACCCCCGACGGCGGAAGTGGAAACAAACGAGAGTCGTGCGCGTTTCTATTGGATCTGGGCTGGGCAAAAATACATGGAGGTATGGGGATTCGAACCCCAGACTTCTCGCATGCAAAGCGAGCGCTCTACCCCTGAGTTATACCCCCGACGGCGGAAGTGGAAACAAACGAGAGTCGTGCACGTTTCTATTGGATCTGGGCTGGGCAAAAATACATGGAGGTATGGGGATTCGAACCCCAGACTTCTCGCATGCAAAGCGAGCGCTCTACCCCTGAGCTATACACCCGATGGTGGAAGTGGAAACAAACGAGAGTCGTGCGCGTTTCTATTGGATCTGGACTGAGCAAAAATACATGGAGGTATGGGGATTCGAACCCCAGACTTCTCGCATGCAAAGCGAGCGCTCTACCCCTGAGTTATACCCCCGACGGCGGAAGTGGAAACAAACGAGAGTCGTGCACGTTTCTATTGGATCTGGGCTGGGCAAAAATACATGGAGGTATGGGGATTCGAACCCCAGACTTCTCGCATGCAAAGCGAGCGCTCTACCCCTGAGCTATACACCCGATGGTGGAAGTGGAAACAAACGAGAGTCGTGCGCGTTTCTATTGGATCTGGACTGAGCAAAAATACATGGAGGTATGGGGATTCGAACCCCAGACTTCTCGCATGCAAAGCGAGCGCTCTACCCCTGAGCTATACCCCCGATGGCGGGAGTGGAAACAAACGAGAGTCGTGCGCGTTTCTATTGGATCTGGGCTGGGCAAAAATACATGGAGGTATGGGGCCTCGAACCCCAGACTTCTCGCATGCAAAGCGAGCGCTCTACCCCTGAGCTATACACCCGATGGTGGAAGTGGAAACAAACGAGAGTCGTGCGCGTTTCTATTGGATCTGGACTGAGCAAAAATACATGGAGGTATGGGGATTCGAACCCCAGACTTCTCGCATGCAAAGCGAGCGCTCTACCCCTGAGCTATACCCCCGATGGTGGAAGTGGAAACAAACGAGAGTCGTGCGCGTTTCTATTGGATCTGGACTGAGCAAAAATACATGGAGGTATGGGGATTCGAACCCCAGACTTCTCGCATGCAAAGCGAGCGCTCTACCCCTGAGCTATACCCCCGATGGCGGGAGTGGAAACAAACGAGAGTCGTGCGCGTTTCTATTAGATCTCGATTGGGCAAAAATACATGGAGGTATAGGTATGGGGATTCGAACCCCAGACTTCTCGCATGCAAAGCGAGCGCTCTACCCCTGACCTATACCCCCGATGGCGGGAGTGGAAACAAACGAGAGTCGTGCGCGTTTCTATTGGATCTCGGTTGGACAAAAATACATGGAGGTATGGGGATTCGAACCCCAGACTTCTCGCATGCAAAGCGAGCGCTCTACCCCTGAGCTATACCCCCGATGGCGGGAGTGGAAACAAACGAGAGTCGTGCGCGTTTCTATTAGATCTCGATTGGGCAAAAATACATGGAGGTATGGGGATTCGAACCCCAGACTTCTCGCATGCAAAGCGAGCGCTCTACCCCTGAGCTATACCCCCGACGGCGGAAGTGGAAACAAACGAGAGTCGTGCGCGTTTCTATTGGATCTCGGTTGGACAAAAATACATGGAGGTATGGGAATTCGAACCCCAGACTTCTCGCATGCAGAGCGAGCGCTCTACCCCTGAGCTATACCCCCGACGGCGGAAGTGGAAACAAACGAGAGTTGTGCGCGTTTCTATTGGATCTGGGCTGGGCAAAAATACATGGAGGTATGGGGATTCGAACCCCAGACTTCTCGCATGCAAAGCGAGCGCTCTACCCCTGAGCTATACCCCCGACGGCGGAAGTGGAAACAAACGAGAGTCGTGCGCGTTTCTATTGGATCTCGGTTGGACAAAAATACATGGAGGTATGGGGATTCGAACCCCAGACTTCTCGCATGCAAAGCGAGCGCTCTTCCCCTGAGCTATACCCCCGACGGCGGAAGTGGAAACAAACGAGAGTTGTGCGCGTTTCTATTAGATCTCGATTGGGCAAAAATACATGGAGGTATGGGGATTCGAACCCCAGACTTCTCGCATGCAAAGCGAGCGCTCTACCCCTGAGTTATACCCCCGACGACGGAAGTGGAAACAAACGAGAGTCGTGCGCGTTTCTATTGGATCTCGGTTGGACAAAAATACATGGAGGTATGGGGATTCGAACTCCAGACTTCTCGCATGCAAAGCGAGCGCTCTACCCCTGAGCTATACCCCCGATAGCGGAAGTGGAAACAAACGAGAGTCGTGCGCGTTCCTATTAGATCTCGATTGGGCAAAAATACATGGAGGTATGGGGATTCGAACCCCAGACTTCTCGCATGCAAAGCGAGCGCTCTACCCCTGAGTTATACCCCCGACGGCGGAAGTGGAAACAAACGAGAGTCGTGCGCGTTTCTATTGGATCTCGGTTGGACAAAAATACATGGAGGTATGGGGATTCGAACTCCAGACTTCTCGCATGCAAAGCGAGCGCTCTACCCCTGGGCTATACCCCCGATAGCGGAAGTGGAAACAAACGAGAGTCGTGCGCGTTTCTATTGGATCTCGGTTGGACAAAAATACATGGAGGTATGGGGATTCGAACCCCAGACTTCTCGCATGCAAAGCGAGCGCTCTACCCCTGAGCTATACCCCCGATGGCGGAAGTGGAAACAAACGAGAGTCATGCGCGTTTCTATTGGATCTCGGCTGGGCAAAAAGACATGGAGGTATGGGGATTCGAACCCCAGACTTCTCGCATGCAAAGCGAGCGCTCTACCCCTGAGCTATACCCCCGATGGCGGAAGTGGAAACAAACGAGAGTCGTGCGCGTTTCTATTGGATCTCGGTTGGGCAAAAATACATGGAGGTATGGGGATTCGAACCCCAGACTTCTCGCATGCAAAGCGAGCGCTCTACCCCTGAGCTATACCCCCGATGGCGGAAGTGAAAACAAACGAGAGTCGTGCGCGTTTTTGTTGGATTTCGGTTGGGCAAAAATACATGGAGGTATGGGGATTCGAACCCCAGACTTCTCGCATGCAAAGCGAGCGCTCTACCCCTGAGCTATACCCCCGATGGCGGAAGTGGAAACAAACGAGAGTCGTGCGCGTTTCTATTGGATCTCGGTTGGGCAAAAATACATGGAGGTATGGGGATTCGAACCCCAGACTTCTCGCATGCAAAGCGAGCGCTCTACCCCTGAGCTATACCCCCGATGGCGGAAGTGGAAACAAACGAGAGTCGTGCGCGTTTCTATTGGATTTCGGTTGGGCAAAAATACATGGAGGTATGGGGATTCGAACCCCAGACTTCTCGCATGCAAAGCGAGCGCTCTACCCCTGAGCTATACCCCCGATGGCGGAAGTGGAAACAAACGAGAGTCGTGCGGGTTTCTATTGCATCTCGGTTGGGCAAAAATACATGGAGGTATGGGGATTCGAACCCCAGACTTCTCGCATGCAAAGCGAGCGCTCTACCCCTGAGCTATACCCCCGATAGCGGAAGTGAAAACAAACGAGAGTCGTGCGCGTTTTTGTTGGATTTCGGTTGGGCAAAAATACATGGAGGTATGGGGATTCGAACCCCAGACTTCTCGCATGCAAAGCGAGCGCTCTACCCCTGAGCTATACCCCCGATGGCGGAAGTGGAAACAAACGAGAGTCGTGCGCGTTTCTATTGGATCTCGGTTGGGCAAAAATACATGGAGGTATGGGGATTCGAACCCCAGACTTCTCGCATGCAAAGCGAGCGCTCTACCCCTGAGCTATACCCCCGATGGCGGAAGTGGAAACAAACGAGAGTCGTGCGCGTTTCTATTGGATTTCGGTTGGGCAAAAATACATGGAGGTATGGGGATTCGAACCCCAGACTTCTCGCATGCAAAGCGAGCGCTCTACCCCTGAGCTATACCCCCGATGGCGGAAGTGGAAACAAACGAGAGTCGTGCGGGTTTCTATTGCATCTCGGTTGGGCAAAAATACATGGAGGTATGGGGATTCGAACCCCAGACTTCTCGCATGCAAAGCGAGCGCTCTACCCCTGAGCTATACCCCCGATAGCGGAAGTGGAAACAAACGAGAGTCGTGCGCGTTCCTATTAGATCTCGATTGGGCAAAAATACATGGAGGTATGGGGATTCGAACCCCAGACTTCTCGCATGCAAAGCGAGCGCTCTACCCCTGAGTTATACCCCCGACGGCGGAAGTGGAAACAAACGAGAGTCGTGCGCGTTTCTATTGGATCTGGGCTGGGCAAAAATACATGGAGGTATGGGGATTCGAACCCCAGACTTCTCGCATGCAAAGCGAGCGCTCTACCCCTGAGCTATACCCCCGATAGCGGAAGTGGAAACAAACGAGAGTCGTGCGCGTTCCTATTAGATCTCGATTGGGCAAAAATACATGGAGGTATGGGGATTCGAACCCCAGACTTCTCGCATGCAAAGCGAGCGCTCTACCCCTGAGCTATACCCCCGATGGCGGAAGTGAAAACAAACGAGAGTCGTGCGCGTTTTTGTTGGATTTCGGTTGGGCAAAAATACATGGAGGTATGGGGATTCGAACCCCAGACTTCTCGCATGCAAAGCGAGCGCTCTACCCCTGAGCTATACCCCCGATGGCGGAAGTGGAAACAAACGAGAGTCGTGCGCGTTTATATTGGATCTCGGTTGGGCAAAAATACATGGAGGTATGGGGATTCGAACCCCAGACTTCTCGCATGCAAAGCGAGCGCTCTACCCCTGAGCTATACCCCCGATGGCGGAAGTGGAAACAAACGAGAGTCGTGCGCGTTTCTATTGGATTTCGGTTGGGCAAAAATACATGGAGGTATGGGGATTCGAACCCCAGACTTCTCGCATGCAAAGCGAGCGCTCTACCCCTGAGCTATACCCCCGATGGTGGAAGTGGAAACAAACGAGAGTCGTGCGCGTTTCTATTGGATCTGGACTGAGCAAAAATACATGGAGGTATGGGGATTCGAACCCCAGACTTCTCGCATGCAAAGCGAGCGCTCTACCCCTGAGCTATACACCCGATGGTGGAAGTGGAAACAAACGAGAGTCGTGCGCGTTTCTATTGGATCTGGACTGAGCAAAAATACATGGAGGTATGGGGATTCGAACCCCAGACTTCTCGCATGCAAAGCGAGCGCTCTACCCCTGAGCTATACCCCCGACGGCGGAAGTGGAAACAAACGAGAGTCGTGCGCGTTTCTATTGGATCTCGGTTGGACAAAAATACATGGAGGTATGGGGATTCGAACCCCAGACTTCTCGCATGCAAAGCGAGCGCTCTTCCCCTGAGCTATACCCCCGACGGCGGAAGTGGAAACAAACGAGAGTTGTGCGCGTTTCTATTAGATCTCGATTGGGCAAAAATACATGGAGGTATGGGGATTCGAACCCCAGACTTCTCGCATGCAAAGCGAGCGCTCTACCCCTGAGTTATACCCCCGACGACGGAAGTGGAAACAAACGAGAGTCGTGCGCGTTTCTATTGGATCTCGGTTGGACAAAAATACATGGAGGTATGGGGATTCGAACTCCAGACTTCTCGCATGCAAAGCGAGCGCTCTACCCCTGAGCTATACCCCCGATAGCGGAAGTGGAAACAAACGAGAGTCGTGCGCGTTCCTATTAGATCTCGATTGGGCAAAAATACATGGAGGTATGGGGATTCGAACCCCAGACTTCTCGCATGCAAAGCGAGCGCTCTACCCCTGAGTTATACCCCCGACGGCGGAAGTGGAAACAAACGAGAGTCGTGCGCGTTTCTATTGGATCTCGGTTGGACAAAAATACTTGGAGGTATGGGGATTCGAACTCCAGACTTCTCGCATGCAAAGCGAGCGCTCTACCCCTGAGCTATACCCCCGATGGCGGAAGTGGAAACAAACGAGAGTCGTGCGCGTTTCTATTGGATCTCGGTTGGGCAAAAATACATGGAGGTATGGGGATTCGAACCCCAGACTTCTCGCATGCAAAGCGAGCGCTCTACCCCTGAGCTATACCCCCGATGGCGGAAGTGGAAACAAACGAGAGTCGTGCGCGTTTCTATTGGATTTCGGTTGGGCAAAAATACATGGAGGTATGGGGATTCGAACCCCAGACTTCTCGCATGCAAAGCGAGCGCTCTACCCCTGAGCTATACCCCCGATGGCGGAAGTGGAAACAAACGAGAGTCGTGCGGGTTTCTATTGCATCTCGGTTGGGCAAAAATACATGGAGGTATGGGGATTCGAACCCCAGACTTCTCGCATGCAAAGCGAGCGCTCTACCCCTGAGCTATACCCCCGATAGCGGAAGTGGAAACAAACGAGAGTCGTGCGCGTTCCTATTAGATCTCGATTGGGCAAAAATACATGGAGGTATGGGGATTCGAACCCCAGACTTCTCGCATGCAAAGCGAGCGCTCTACCCCTGAGCTATACCCCCGATGGCGGAAGTGAAAACAAACGAGAGTCGTGCGCGTTTTTGTTGGATTTCGGTTGGGCAAAAATACATGGAGGTATGGGGATTCGAACCCCAGACTTCTCGCATGCAAAGCGAGCGCTCTACCCCTGAGCTATACCCCCGATGGCGGAAGTGGAAACAAACGAGAGTCGTGCGCGTTTATATTGGATCTCGGTTGGGCAAAAATACATGGAGGTATGGGGATTCGAACCCCAGACTTCTCGCATGCAAAGCGAGCGCTCTACCCCTGAGCTATACCCCCGATGGCGGAAGTGAAAACAAACGAGAGTCGTGCGCGTTTTTGTTGGATTTCGGTTGGGCAAAAATACATGGAGGTATGGGGATTCGAACCCCAGACTTCTCGCATGCAAAGCGAGCGCTCTACCCCTGAGCTATACCCCCGATGGCGGAAGTGGAAACAAACGAGAGTCGTGCGCGTTTATATTGGATCTCGGTTGGGCAAAAATACATGGAGGTATGGGGATTCGAACCCCAGACTTCTCGCATGCAAAGCGAGCGCTCTACCCCTGAGCTATACCCCCGATGGCGGAAGTGGAAACAAACGAGAGTCGTGCGCGTTTCTATTGGATTTCGGTTGGGCAAAAATACATGGAGGTATGGGGATTCGAACCCCAGACTTCTCGCATGCAAAGCGAGCGCTCTACCCCTGAGCTATACCCCCGATGGTGGAAGTGGAAACAAACGAGAGTCGTGCGCGTTTCTATTGGATCTGGACTGAGCAAAAATACATGGAGGTATGGGGATTCGAACCCCAGACTTCTCGCATGCAAAGCGAGCGCTCTACCCCTGAGCTATACACCCGATGGTGGAAGTGGAAACAAACGAGAGTCGTGCGCGTTTCTATTGGATCTGGACTGAGCAAAAATACATGGAGGTATGGGGATTCGAACCCCAGACTTCTCGCATGCAAAGCGAGCGCTCTACCCCTGAGCTATACCCCCGACGGCGGAAGTGGAAACAAACGAGAGTCGTGCGCGTTTCTATTGGATCTCGGTTGGACAAAAATACATGGAGGTATGGGGATTCGAACCCCAGACTTCTCGCATGCAAAGCGAGCGCTCTTCCCCTGAGCTATACCCCCGACGGCGGAAGTGGAAACAAACGAGAGTTGTGCGCGTTTCTATTAGATCTCGATTGGGCAAAAATACATGGAGGTATGGGGATTCGAACCCCAGACTTCTCGCATGCAAAGCGAGCGCTCTACCCCTGAGTTATACCCCCGACGACGGAAGTGGAAACAAACGAGAGTCGTGCGCGTTTCTATTGGATCTCGGTTGGACAAAAATACATGGAGGTATGGGGATTCGAACTCCAGACTTCTCGCATGCAAAGCGAGCGCTCTACCCCTGAGCTATACCCCCGATAGCGGAAGTGGAAACAAACGAGAGTCGTGCGCGTTCCTATTAGATCTCGATTGGGCAAAAATACATGGAGGTATGGGGATTCGAACCCCAGACTTCTCGCATGCAAAGCGAGCGCTCTACCCCTGAGTTATACCCCCGACGGCGGAAGTGGAAACAAACGAGAGTCGTGCGCGTTTCTATTGGATCTCGGTTGGACAAAAATACTTGGAGGTATGGGGATTCGAACTCCAGACTTCTCGCATGCAAAGCGAGCGCTCTACCCCTGAGCTATACCCCCGATGGCGGAAGTGGAAACAAACGAGAGTCGTGCGCGTTTCTATTGGATCTCGGTTGGGCAAAAATACATGGAGGTATGGGGATTCGAACCCCAGACTTCTCGCATGCAAAGCGAGCGCTCTACCCCTGAGCTATACCCCCGATGGCGGAAGTGGAAACAAACGAGAGTCGTGCGCGTTTCTATTGGATTTCGGTTGGGCAAAAATACATGGAGGTATGGGGATTCGAACCCCAGACTTCTCGCATGCAAAGCGAGCGCTCTACCCCTGAGCTATACCCCCGATGGCGGAAGTGGAAACAAACGAGAGTCGTGCGGGTTTCTATTGCATCTCGGTTGGGCAAAAATACATGGAGGTATGGGGATTCGAACCCCAGACTTCTCGCATGCAAAGCGAGCGCTCTACCCCTGAGCTATACCCCCGATAGCGGAAGTGGAAACAAACGAGAGTCGTGCGCGTTCCTATTAGATCTCGATTGGGCAAAAATACATGGAGGTATGGGGATTCGAACCCCAGACTTCTCGCATGCAAAGCGAGCGCTCTACCCCTGAGCTATACCCCCGATGGCGGAAGTGAAAACAAACGAGAGTCGTGCGCGTTTTTGTTGGATTTCGGTTGGGCAAAAATACATGGAGGTATGGGGATTCGAACCCCAGACTTCTCGCATGCAAAGCGAGCGCTCTACCCCTGAGCTATACCCCCGATGGCGGAAGTGGAAACAAACGAGAGTCGTGCGCGTTTATATTGGATCTCGGTTGGGCAAAAATACATGGAGGTATGGGGATTCGAACCCCAGACTTCTCGCATGCAAAGCGAGCGCTCTACCCCTGAGCTATACCCCCGATGGCGGAAGTGGAAACAAACGAGAGTCGTGCGCGTTTCTATTGGATTTCGGTTGGGCAAAAATACATGGAGGTATGGGGATTCGAACCCCAGACTTCTCGCATGCAAAGCGAGCGCTCTACCCCTGAGCTATACCCCCGATGGTGGAAGTGGAAACAAACGAGAGTCGTGCGCGTTTCTATTGGATCTGGACTGAGCAAAAATACATGGAGGTATGGGGATTCGAACCCCAGACTTCTCGCATGCAAAGCGAGCGCTCTACCCCTGAGCTATACACCCGATGGTGGAAGTGGAAACAAACGAGAGTCGTGCGCGTTTCTATTGGATCTGGACTGAGCAAAAATACATGGAGGTATGGGGATTCGAACCCCAGACTTCTCGCATGCAAAGCGAGCGCTCTACCCCTGAGCTATACCCCCGACGGCGGAAGTGGAAACAAACGAGAGTCGTGCGCGTTTCTATTGGATCTCGGTTGGACAAAAATACATGGAGGTATGGGGATTCGAACCCCAGACTTCTCGCATGCAAAGCGAGCGCTCTTCCCCTGAGCTATACCCCCGACGGCGGAAGTGGAAACAAACGAGAGTTGTGCGCGTTTCTATTAGATCTCGATTGGGCAAAAATACATGGAGGTATGGGGATTCGAACCCCAGACTTCTCGCATGCAAAGCGAGCGCTCTACCCCTGAGTTATACCCCCGACGACGGAAGTGGAAACAAACGAGAGTCGTGCGCGTTTCTATTGGATCTCGGTTGGACAAAAATACATGGAGGTATGGGGATTCGAACTCCAGACTTCTCGCATGCAAAGCGAGCGCTCTACCCCTGAGCTATACCCCCGATAGCGGAAGTGGAAACAAACGAGAGTCGTGCGCGTTCCTATTAGATCTCGATTGGGCAAAAATACATGGAGGTATGGGGATTCGAACCCCAGACTTCTCGCATGCAAAGCGAGCGCTCTACCCCTGAGTTATACCCCCGACGGCGGAAGTGGAAACAAACGAGAGTCGTGCGCGTTTCTATTGGATCTCGGTTGGACAAAAATACTTGGAGGTATGGGGATTCGAACTCCAGACTTCTCGCATGCAAAGCGAGCGCTCTACCCCTGAGCTATACCCCCGATAGCGGAAGTGGAAACAAACGAGAGTCGTGCGCGTTTCTATTGGATCTCGGTTGGACAAAAATACATGGAGGTATGGGGATTCGAACCCCAGACTTCTCGCATGCAAAGCGAGCGCTCTACCCCTGAGCTATACCCCCGATGGCGGAAGTGGAAACAAACGAGAGTCATGCGCGTTTCTATTGGATCTCGGCTGGGCAAAAAGACATGGAGGTATGGGGATTCGAACCCCAGACTTCTCGCATGCAAAGCGAGCGCTCTACCCCTGAGCTATACCCCCGATGGCGGAAGTGGAAACAAACGAGAGTCGTGCGCGTTTCTATTGGATCTCGGTTGGGCAAAAATACATGGAGGTATGGGGATTCGAACCCCAGACTTCTCGCATGCAAAGCGAGCGCTCTACCCCTGAGCTATACCCCCGATGGCGGAAGTGAAAACAAACGAGAGTCGTGCGCGTTTTTGTTGGATTTCGGTTGGGCAAAAATACATGGAGGTATGGGGATTCGAACCCCAGACTTCTCGCATGCAAAGCGAGCGCTCTACCCCTGAGCTATACCCCCGATGGCGGAAGTGGAAACAAACGAGAGTCGTGCGCGTTTCTATTGGATCTCGGTTGGGCAAAAATACATGGAGGTATGGGGATTCGAACCCCAGACTTCTCGCATGCAAAGCGAGCGCTCTACCCCTGAGCTATACCCCCGATGGCGGAAGTGGAAACAAACGAGAGTCGTGCGCGTTTCTATTGGATTTCGGTTGGGCAAAAATACATGGAGGTATGGGGATTCGAACCCCAGACTTCTCGCATGCAAAGCGAGCGCTCTACCCCTGAGCTATACCCCCGATGGCGGAAGTGGAAACAAACGAGAGTCGTGCGGGTTTCTATTGCATCTCGGTTGGGCAAAAATACATGGAGGTATGGGGATTCGAACCCCAGACTTCTCGCATGCAAAGCGAGCGCTCTACCCCTGAGCTATACCCCCGATGGCGGAAGTGGAAACAAACGAGAGTCGTGCGCGTTTCTATTGGATCACGGTTGGGCAAAAATACATGGAGGTATGGGGATTCGAACCCCAGACTTCTCGCATGCAAAGCGAGCGCTCTACCCCTGAGCTATACCCCCGATGGCGGAAGTGGAAACAAACGAGAGTCGTGCGCGTTTCTATTGGATTTCGGTTGGGCAAAAATACATGGAGGTATGGGGATTCGAACCCCAGACTTCTCGCATGCAAAGCGAGCGCTCTACCCCTGAGCTATACCCCCGATGGCGGAAGTGGAAACAAACGAGAGTCGTGCGGGTTTCTATTGGATCTCGGTTAGGCAAAAATACATGGAGGTATGGGGATTCGAACCCCAGACTTCTCGCATGCAAAGCGAGCGCTCTACCCCTGAGCTATACCCCCGATGGCGGAAGTGAAAACAAACGAGAGTCGTGCGCGTTTCTATTGGATCTCGGTTGGGCTAAAATACATGGAGGTATGGGCATTCGAACCTCAGACTTCTCGCATGCAAAGCGAGCGCTCTACCCCTGAGCTATACCCCCGATGGCGGAAGTGGAAACAAACGAGAGTCGTGCGCGTTTCTATTGGATCTCAGTTGGACAAAAATACATGGAGGTATGGGGATTCGAACCCCAGACTTCTCGCATGCAAAGCGAGCGCTCTACCCCTGAGCTATACCCCGATGGCGGAAGTGGAAACAAACGAGAGTCGTGCGCGTTTCTATTGGATCTCGGTTGGGCAAAAATACATGGAGGTATGGGGATTCGAACCCCAGACTTCTCGCATGCAAAGCGAGCGCTCTACCCCTGAGTTATACCCCCGATGGCGGGAGTGGAAACAAACAAGAGTCGTGCGCGTTTCTATTGGATCTCGGTTGGGCAAAAATACATGGAGGTATGGGGATTCGAACCCCAGACTTCTCGCATGCAAAGCGAGCGCTCTACCCCTGAGTTATACCCCCGATGGCGGGAGTGGAAACAAACAAGAGTCGTGCGCGTTTCTATTGGATCTCGGTTGGGCAAAAATACATGGAGGTATGGGGATTCGAACCCCAGACTTCTCGCATGCAAAGCGAGCGCTCTACCCCTGAGCTATACCCCCGACGGCGGAAGTGGGAACAAACGAGAGTTGTGCGCGTTTCTATTGGATCTGGGCTGGGCAAAAATACATGGAGGTATGGGGATTCGAACCCCAGACTTCTCGCATGCAAAGCGAGCGCTCTACCCCTGAGCTATACCCCCGACGGCGGAAGTGGAAACAAACGAGAGTCGTGCGCGTTTCTATTAGATCTCGATTGGGCAAAAATACATGGAGGTATGGGGATTCGAACCCCAGACTTCTCGCATGCAAAGCGAGCGCTCTACCCCTGAGCTATACCCCCGACGGCGGAAGTGGGAACAAACGAGAGTTGTGCGCGTTTCTATTGGATCTGGGCTGGGCAAAAATACATGGAGGTATGGGGATTCGAACCCCAGACTTCTCGCATGCAAAGCGAGCGCTCTACCTCTGAGCTATACCCCCGATGGCCAAAATGGAAACAAACGAGACTCGTGCGCGTTTCTATTGGATCTCGGTTGGACAAAAATACATGGAGGTATGGGGATTCGAACCCCAGACTTCTCGCATGCAAAGCGAGCGCTCTACCCCTGAGCTATACCCCCGACGGCGGAAGTGGAAACAAACGAGAGTCGTGCGCGTTTCTATTGGATCTGGGCTGGGCAAAAATACATGGAGGTATGGGGCCTCGAACCCCAGACTTCTCGCATGCAAAGCGAGCGCTCTACCCCTGAGCTATACCCCCGACGGCGGAAGTGGAAACAAACGAGAGTCGTGCGCGTTTCTATTGGATCTCGGTTGGACAAAAATACATGGAGGTATGGGGATTCGAACCCCAGACTTCTCGCATGCAAAGCGAGCGCTCTACCCCTGAGCTATACCCCCGACAGCGGAAGTGGAAACAAACGAGAGTCGTGCGCGTGTTTATTGGATCTGGGCTGGGCAAAAATACATGGAGGTATGGGGATTCGAACCCCAGACTTCTCGCATGCAAAGCGAGCGCTCTACCCCTGAGCTATACCCCCGATGGCCAAAATGGAAACAAACGAGACTCGTGCGCGTTTCTATTGGATCTCGGTTGGACAAAAATACATGGAGGTATGGGGATTCGAACCCCAGACTTCTCGCATGCAAAGCGAGCGCTCTACCCCTGAGCTATACCCCCGACGGCGAAAGCGGAAACAAACGAGAGTCGTGCGCGTGTCTATTGGATCTGGGCTGGGCAAAAATACATGGAGGTATGGGGATTCGAACCCCAGACTTCTCGCATGCAAAGCGAGCGCTCTACCCCTGAGCTATACCCCCGACGGCCAAAGTGGAAACAAACGAGAGTCGTGCGCGTTTCTATTGGATCTCGGTTGGACAAACATATGTACATACATGGATGTATGGGGATTCGAACCCCAGACTTCTCGCATGCAAAGCGAGCGCTCTACCCCTGAGCTATACCCCCGATGGCGGGAGTGGAAACAAACGAGAGTCGTGCGCGTTTCTATTGGATCTCAGTTGGGCAAAAATACATGGAGGTATGGGGATTCGAACCCCAGACTTCTCGCATGCAAAGCGAGCGCTCTTCCCCTGAGCTATACCCCCGACGGCGAAAGTGGAAACAAACGAGAGTCGTGCGCGTTACTATTGGATCTCGGTTGGACAAAAATACATGGAGGTATGGGGATTCGAACCCCAGACTTCTCGCATGCAAAGCGAGCGCTCTACCCCTGAGCTATACCCCCGACGGCGGAAGTGGAAACAAACGAGAGTCGTGCGCGTTTCTATTGGATCTCGGTTGGACAAAAATACATGGAGGTATGGGGATTCGAACCCCAGACTTCTCGCATGCAAAGCGAGCGCTCTACCCCTGAGCTATACCCCCGACGGCGGAAGTGGAAACAAACGAGAGTCGTGCGCGTTTCTATTGGATCTCGGTTGGACAAAAATACATGGAGGTATGGGAATTCGAACCCCAGACTTCTCGCATGCAAAGCGAGCGCTCTACCCCTGAGCTATACCCCCGACGGCGGAAGTGGGAACAAACGAGAAGAGTGCGCGTTTCTATTGGATCTCGGTTGGACCTAAAATACATGGAGGTATGGGGATTCGAACCCCAGACTTCTCGCATGCAAAGCGAGCGCTCTACCCCTGAGCTATACCCCCGACGGCGGAAGTGGGAACAAACGAGAAGAGTGCGCGTTTCTATTGGATCTCGGTTGGACCTAAAATACATGGAGGTATGGGGATTCGAACCCCAGACTTCTCGCATGCAAAGCGAGCGCTCTACCCCTGAGCTATACCCCCGATGGCGGAAGTGGAAACAAACGAGAGTCGTGCGCGTTTCTATTGGATCTCGGTTGGGCAAAAATACATGGAGGTATGGGGATTCGAACCCCAGACTTCTCGCATGCAAAGCGAGCGCTCTACCCCTGAGCTATACCCCCGATGGCGGAAGTGGAAACACACGAGAGTCGTGCGCGTTTCTATTGGATCTCGGTTGGGCAAAAATACATGGAGGTATGGAGATTCGAACCCCAGACTTCTCGCAGCATCGCGAGAACGTGTTGGAGAGAAGAAGAAAGAGGGAAAGAGGGAAAGAGGAAAAGAGGGAAAGAGGGAAAAAGAGACTGAGAGACAGAGAGACTGAGAGAGAGAGAGAGAGAGAGAGAGAGAGAGAGAGAGAGAGAGAGAGCTTCCCTACCTGGGACAGTCCCAGGTAGATGCTGACCGTCTCGGACACGTATAGCACATCGCACTCGGGCGACAGCACGAGCAGGAAGCCATCGAGAGAGTCCAGCACACAGGACAG
This sequence comes from Rhabditoides inermis, assembly GCA_963966185.1. NCBI lineage: Eukaryota > Metazoa > Nematoda > Chromadorea > Rhabditida > Rhabditidae > Rhabditoides > Rhabditoides inermis. Next base: position 550,051 of record CAWZYM010000191.1, on the reverse strand, counting down.
GAACGGCGCGTCGTAGTCTGCAGACGAGAACAGATTGGATTATGTATGATCTATCAGTTTTAGAGCCACTCTAATGAAACGGCATATCAATCGCAACCGAAACGAAGAAATGTAGTCTTTGCCGGATGTTGGGTATCTTTCATGATCTTCGACCCATCGTTTTGTGTAGCTCGGAGCCCCAAGTGTCTCACCGTACTGCCCACTCGGCTGTGGCGGTAGAGCGCGGTGCAGTTTGATGTACGACAGCGCCAGCCGCACCATTGTCGTCTAAAAGTTCGAGTGACCACTCATTTTTTTGTCACTCGAGTTCGTGTTCTGATAATATCAATTCTTGTTGCAATAAGATGCTCATGAGGCCAATCGTAGGATTCACAGGATCATTTGTCTTTTATTTTGAATGTGATTGTATTTTCACATATGTTTTGTGACACATGTTATCATCACCCGCAGTGTTTCAAAAATACAAAACTGCCTTCCCACCTTGTCGATGTGTTGTGCACTGATCGCTCTCGCCAGCGGCAGCTGTCGCGCTAGCAGAGAGAACTCCTGTAATAGAGGGTTACTGTAGAAAACTCTCCTTTATTCCAGATCGTGGCGAGATTTGAGTCGTATTTTTTTAGTGCGGTCAGCTTCTTCGGAAGCGATTCCCAAGTGTTTAGAAGGGTTAGCAAGGCATTTCGAAGTGATTGGGAATATTTGGGAGAAATCCGAAGGCAATTTGGGATTGTTTTGAAGAGATCGTTTACAGTTCCAATCACAGTTCTCGGTCAGCTCAGTGCAAACTGATCTCGGTATCGCCCGCGTACAGAGCACCGTACAGAGCACTTATCTCTCTCTCTCTCTCTCCCTCTCTATCTCTCTCTCTCTCTCTCTTGCACTAAACTACAACACAAATCACACACATGACACACCTGGTTCTCGAGCGAGCGCCGCTGCTGCGCCACCGAGCGCCCGTTTGGCGTGTCGCGGTCTAATCGATACAACAATCAATAAGTCAATAAATAAATCGCAATCTTGTATAGCCACAGTTTCAATGTGCTAATCGTAAAAAAAATCAAAAGTACATCAGCCTTGTCAGACAATCCATTATAGAGTCTGTGTGTTCTAAACGCCAATAAATCAATAAGTCAATAAATCAATAATCCGATAAAACTCACAGGGATCGTGAACAGGAGCCATTGCCATATCGTCGCAGTGCTCAATCGGATACATGCTTGTCTGGTGTGGTGTAATTCGAGAACTCACCTCCCCCTCCCCGGCCGATAAACAATGCGGGTTACGGTGTGATTATGCGTGTCGGCGGCTAATTATCCCCGGCCCCCCTCTCCTAATTCAATTGACATACGCTTCTCCGGGGCGTATTGCGAGATGAGAATGGGATAGTTTATCGATATAGGAACAAAGTAGTTTTTTTTGTGATAGGACGACAAGTTGAAAAATAAAGATAATAATAATGCCTTTTTAGATACTGTCACCTGTTGAAACAAACAATCAGAAAAAATTTAAGCCACGTAGACCGAATTGCTGAAAAAAATGAGGAATGAAAGAAAAAAAGAATGCAAATCGTAAGAAAAATTTATGCCACTTTATTCCTTCATACAACCTGCAAACTCTAGTGATACGCGGCCTTTTTTGCAGGCATAGTATATAGTAGGCCCACATAAAGTCATAAAGAGTGAAGAAAAATCGATGCCACTTTATTCAGACATACATAAAACTTTAACTTTATAAACATGGTGCCATAATCACAAGTCTCTGACTTTAGTGGCTTTTTGCACACGTATGCCCTCGCGGCTCTCGGGCACTCCCAGTTGTTCCAAGACTGATAGTCGGCGGCGGTGCCGTCCTAGTCCACCAACACCTAGCAATAGGCAAATTATTGTCCTACCGTAACCCGATTCGGGTCGAATTCTCAAATTATTCTCTCCTATACCTCCACGCAGAACTCTTTGTTCATGTTATGCGGCTGAGTCGGCGCCCAGTTCCAGTAGTCAGTCTGAATGAGTTCCATCATATCATATCCGCTGACAATCAGAGAATTGAGATATACACAACGTATGTTCGTTCACTATCGGAGTACGGGGTCCATCTGGCCGAGCAACGACCAACCTACTGGATCATCGTTTCTTTCATGTCATAGTTCTTAAAAACCCCCGTATGAATTACTCTGAAAGCTAGTGTGGAGTGTGAAAAGAAAAAAGAAAGAAAAAAAAGCAGAAAGTCCAACCTGGCTGCCGTCGCTCCACACGCTCCACACCCACTGTCCGTCCTTGTAGTACATGCCGATTCACACCTGACCCGGAGCCGTCTCCTGATTGCCAGACGCCGACAGGTCTGCAACCTCGGGTGGTTTTGACATGTGTGATAATCTTTATTCGCCAAGTGATTATAGAGACACAGTAACACAATAGGAAATGTACAATGCGTCAATTATTAAGTTGACCCTAGTCTAAGTATTGTGCGGTACTCTTCCCAAACTTCTCTTGAAATGCCTTTCAACTACTACCAAAAAACGTCAAGTCACTTCGAACTATTTCCGCTTGCTCTCACATTCTTGTTAGTTCAAACTCTTCCGCCGGCTCGTGCCTCTCCGCCTCTACCAACGACGGCACCTGGAAGGCACAGGCCTGTCAGGTGAGTGAAGAAGTGATCGGGAAACCACTTGGAGGACGCGGAGCGGCCGTGCGTCTTGCAGTCCTCCCACCTCGCCTCCATCCACTCTGACAGCGAGGAGGCCTTTGTCTGCGGTCAGTTTCGATTTGCTCAAGTTGCAGTGTTTCAAAGAGAGAAAAAAACGTGTGTTGCTTTTTAGAAAACCGTTAAAAATATAGTTTTGAAGAAGTTTGAACTAACTAGAATGTGAGAGCAAGCGGAAATAGTTCGGAGTGGTTTGACGTTTTTTGGTAGTAGTTGAAAGGCATTTCAAGAGAAGTTTGGGAAGAGTACCGCACAAACCACAGACCGTCCCGTTACCACACGAAAATAGGCGTTCAAATGTGTGTTTTGGCGGGAAGCCCCATTGTCGCGGGGCCGATCGATATTGTGATCGCTTTCGCAAAGAAGTCAGTTCTCGGAAAAGGCACCGGTCTTTGCGCGCGATGACCCAATGAGCTGCGTGGCGCAGTGGAAAAGACTGTGGGCTATCATTCTCGCAACCACGGGTTCGATTCCTGTTTGCAACTTTGCCTGAAACATACATGTACCTCGGTGCGTGGTGATTTCGTGCGCATTTGAAAGTTTCATTACCACACGGTTCTGACTTCTCATTTTCCCGTCCCCGCGAGCGGTTGCCCCTTCCAGCGCTCCCTCGAATGACCACCCGACGACAATGAAAGTCACCGCCGCCGTCGCTCGGAGATGAGTTTCTGTGGAGTATCAACTGATTCTCGAATTGAGGCCGTTCACTGTGAGACGATAAGGCGACGCCGATTAAACCTGTTGGGAGTGCACTAGTAGGGCGAAGCGCGGATTCTCGATTGGAGGAAGAGAAGGTACAAAGCGAAATCGAACTGAAGGGCGACGGCGGCACCCGCGACCGGAAGAGAAGTACGTCACTGTTATCGATCGATGTCCGGAGCCGTTCACTGTGAGACGATAAGGAGGAGCCGAATAAGCCTGTTGGAAGTAGGGACCGCAACGTGAGGTGTAGAGTTTGTGTCGAAATCATGTAACATTTTCTGACTGGACGCGTTACTAGTTGTAATTAGCGTAGAACGATTCGCCCTTCCGCGCTGATTCCAACGGTATTCGATTTATGGGAAAACGTGCCCCGTAAAGTAGTGAAAATCGATAAAGAGTGATATGATGACGTCATATTTCTTTGATCTAGCCGCCATTGCCCAAAATGAGTAATAAAAAATGATGTCATAAGAGACGTATTTCATCGAGTACTGATTGATTACAATCAAACGAAACATAGTGGTACTATTAGAAACGGATATATTCATAATTTATATATGTGACGTCATCAGTTCTTTGATCTCGCCGCCCTCTATCGCACTTTCCCTGTGTGAGCGCGCGCTCAAGTGCGCGCGCGCCGCGCGGAATTAGAGCGCAATGTAATTGATGAACCCTATGAACATTATATATTTTTGAAATCAGCTTAAAACGAACTACTTTAATAAATCAATTGCTGTACAATATCCAAACATCTGAAATTCTCATTGTGGTCCCTAGTTGGAAGTGCACTAGTGGGTAACTCACGGATTTCTTGGATTTCGCAACGTGATGATGACGAATGGATCAACCGTAAGCAAGTATGCAAATGGTCGAGAGAAGTTCGAGAACGTTCGACGTTAGAGGCAACGTGGTCCATATGGCTCACGCGTTCGAAGACGAATCAAGGCCGCATACTCTATATGGAAGAAGGAAGAAGATTCTCGAAAGATGCTACCCACCGGATGAGGCTTTGCTATAGGGAGCAATACCCTCCAAGGACTCATCCGGGGACTAAACACTAAACCTTTGTACATTCCGCACCAGTTTGTATTTCGTGTTTTGTGTTTTGTCTGCGCCTATGGATAAACCATTATTATTTTAAAAAAAAAAACGCGTCTGTTCCTTTAATAATTGACGCATTGTACATTTCCTATTGTGCTACTGTGTCTCTATAATCACTTGGCGAATAAAGATTATCACACATGTCAAAACCACCCGAGGTTGCAGACCTGTCGGCGTCAGTCAATCAGGAGACGGCTCCGGGTCAGGTGTGGATCGGCATGTACTACAAGGACGGACAGTGGGTATGGAGCGACGGCAGCGAGGTTGGACTGTCTGCCTGATTTCAAAAAAAAATATATTTCGTAATTTCGTAGAGAAAAATACGTTTTAGATGAGGAGGTTTGAGAGGAAGAGATTCGAGAACAGTCCATATTGAAATGAGGTTACATACTGACCATATAGCACTTGTCGAGGTCCTGGTTGAATATGGCTCCAGCGGGACAAGGGTCGACTGCGATAGCCGCTTCAACAAGGGCGAGAAGTAAAATCGAGCACATGCTGCAATCAATGCTAATTTATTATTATTTTTCATTTGTTGTTTTGATCTGTTTATTGCTTGCCGGCCGAGTTCTTCGTAAGAAACGCTGGCCCTAGCCCACATGAAAGTCAGCAACGCTAGCTCAAAGATTGAATATCTACATTTACGCATATCAAAATTGGTTCAATGGTATTACTCGTTCATTCGGCGAAAAAAAACCTACGATCCATATGTTAATCCATTTTCGCTTTGTACTTGTCATAAATCATAATCGTGTATGCATTTCCGAATAAATATTATATTTGAAAGCGGAATCATTCTGAAGTTTTGACAAATGGGCAATTTTGACAGGGCTCATAAAAGTTTACGAAACGAACACTCCATCTCGTCTGTACGAAAAAAACCATAATTGTCATATTTAGCGAAATTCCGAGAGGTGATGAGGTCACAGTGAACAAGTATCGCGACATTCGATTTATTCGATACACCTAGCTTCCAAATATTGTTCGTTCTCGAGAATTTACGAATTTAAATATTTATAGAGTTTTTTTAAAAAGAGATATCGTTGCGTTAAAAGAGATATCGTTGCGTTAAAAGAGATATCGTTGCGAAAGAACAGATGTCATAAGTAGTAAATATGAGCCTCATAGTGGGAATAACAAGGGATAATGACACGAGTTGAGTCTCTTATCTTTTGTTGCCCTCATATCACCACGTGTAATAGTTGTGTGCGATTCGTTACACTAATCTACTATTTATTCGTATGATAGCAAAACTCCTGTTTAAAAAAAAAGAGAAAGAGAGAGAAAGATGAAGGAAGGGGGATAGTTATTCAAAGGGTTATATATAAGTCATTTCGAGTGTTTATTTGCCGGACTTGTGGCACCGTGTCATTTGTGTCTGCTGCTACGGTACTAACCAAAAAAATCTACACCCCTTTTTTACAAAGCGAATAAAAAACTAAACGAAAAACACGAAGAGAAAAACTATGTCACTTTATTCCTACGAATACAAGAAACTTTATCTTCAATGATACGCCGACTTCTTTCAAACGTGAATCCACAAAAAAAATCTACGCCACTTTATTCAAACATAAAACCTGAACTCTAGTGATACGCGGCCTTCTTGCACACGTATGCCCGCGCCGTGTTCTGGCACTGCCAGTTGTTCCAGCCCTCGTAGTCGCCGCCCCGGCCGTCCCCGTCCGCGTACACCTACAGTAACCCATATATCGGTGAAGAGGTCGAATTATTCGCCTACCGTAACCCATATATCAGTGAAGAGGCTGATTTATTCGCCTACCGTAACCCTTTCTTGCAAAATGATCAAATTATTCGCATACCGTAACCCTTAGCTTTGTAAGAAGATCAAATTATTCGCCTACCGTAATCCTTAATTTTGCTAGAAGATCAAATTATTAGACTACCGTAACCGTTAAGTTTGCAAGAAGATCAAGTTATTCGCCTACCGTAACCCTTAATTTGGCTAGATGATCAAATTATTCTCCTACCGTAACACTTATCTTTGCTAGAAGATCAAATTATTCGCCTACCGTAAACCTTAATTTCGCAAAAAGATCAAATTATTCTCATACCGTTACCCGAATTGTGCAAAGTATTTTCTCCCTACCTCCACGCAGAACTCCTTGTTCATGTTGTCCGGCTGCTTCGGCGCCCACTTGTAGTAGTCAGTCTGAGTTGGCATCATTTCAATATTTCAAAAACAAAAAAACTGTAAACTATAAACTATAAACAAGAAAGAGAGGGGTGGAAAGTACACGGTTTTCAGAAGTATTGCGGCCAGCCCTTGCAACATGCTGTAGTGGACAGAACACCTTGTAAGCATACTCACCTTGCTTCCGTCGCTCCACACCCACTGTCCGTTCTTGTAGTACATACCGATCCAAACCTGACCCGCCGAGTACTCCTTCTTACCGGACGCCGACAGATCTGCAACCGGAATTTTGGGATTGCTTGAAATTGTGTTTTCAAAAAAATATATTAAAAAAGATTCCACAGACAGAAAGACCCATCAAACACGCCAATCACAGAAAAACATCCATTCGCGACAAAATATATTGTTTGCTACTGTAAAACGTGTCGTTTTCTCACATTCAGTTCAGTTTACCATAAGTGTGAGCTCAAAATTGTTCTATTTCTGTCATAGTTATTTATATTCATTTATGAATCCAATGTTCTACACAACCCGAACGTCACATACCGTAAATAATTCAAAAGTGCATAAAGTTATGTACTACATTGGCTACAAAAACGACCCAAAGCCGCATTCAACAATTTTTTGTTGTAAGAAAGTTCAAGCGAAAGTCACGCGTACGAACGATAGAATATTCTGCGAACCTGACTACATAGTAACTACGGTACTATTTACATCTCACGCGAATACAGAAAGACCACAGTAATGCGTGAAAACATATCTTAACATCATCCTTCATATTAATCTGCTTCAAGTGAAACAAAGCAGTTGGAAGCAGGATATCATGCACATCATCAGATAAGTACCGATACGTCGTACAGGAGTACTCATACGTCATATCATACCGCAACCTGTCTCCGAAGCCCTCTGAGGGGCGTGCTGCAGTCTAGCCTTGCGGACCGTGGAACTGAGTTCTCGACACACGGCCGACCAACCCATTTTCTTACAATCGTTCAGTGCCTGACAGTTTTGATGTTCAACAATTATCATGTTGAGATGTGATGTTCAGCCGATGTACCGCGATGAAAACAGTTTCACGTTTCATCTTTATGGTAGGGAAAGTACCTCAAACTTGGGTAAATGAAATGTTTTATTATTTTAACTCGAAGATCGAACTCACTGCACACGAAGGTCTCCTCGGCGTCCGAGTGGACGGAGGCGAGGTGGGCGGACTGCGAGACACACGAAGCCTCCGCGTCCGACCAGCGGGCCTCGAAGAAGCGCTGCGAGGGGTCTCTCTCTCTCTCTCTCTCTCTCTCTCTCTCTCTATCTTTCTCCCTCACTCTCCCTTTCTCCATCTCTCTCCCTCTCTCTCCTTCTCTCTCTCTCTTTCTCTCTCTCTCTCTCTCCCTCTTTCTCTCCCCCCTCTCACCTTATAGCAGCTGTCCGTCGGCGCGAAGTATGTCCAGGTGGAGTCGCAGTGCGCCGCAGCGGGGGTGACCTATACGTTTCGATGAGTTTCGATACGTTTCATAAAGTATACTGCAGACATAACATACGTTTCACGCGGTGTGAGGTATTGCATGTAATCTGTTTGTGTAGGACACTTACAACAACTTGTTCGCATGTCACAAACCACAATTTGGTTTGTTTGTGTCTCAAACTTTTTGAAACAGAAAATGAAACAGAAAAAAAGTTGTTCGAAACGTGACCGTCAGAAACACTGAACACTGAAACGAATCGCTAGTAATGTTTCAGTGAAATGCCACATATCATAGTATGTAACGTATCGACTGTAGGGTGGAAAGTATCTCGCGTGAAACGTATCTCGCGTGAAACGTATCTCGCGTGAAACGTATCTCGCGTGAAACGTACCGGGCAGGGTGTGGGTGCGGGGCAGGTGACGGACGGGCAGGTGGGGGAGACGGGGGTCGTCTCGCAGATGTAGGGCTTGGCCGACTGGAAAGAAACATCTCTCTCTCTCTCTCTTTCTCTCTTTCTCTCTTTCTCTCTTTCTCTCTTTCTCTCTCTTTCTCTCTTTCTCTCTTTCTCTCTCTCTCTCTCTCTTCTCTCTTTCTCTCTTTCTCTCTTCTCTTCTCTCTTTCTCTCTTTCTCTCTTTCTCTCTTTCTCTCTTTCTCTCTTCTCTTCTCTCTTTCTCTCTTTCTCTCTTTCTCTCTTTCTCTCTTTCTCTCTTCTTCTCTCTTTCTCTCTTTCTCTCTCTTTCTCTCTTTCTCTCTTTCTCTCTTTCTCTCTTTCTCATCTTTCTCTCTTTCTCTCTTTCTCTCTTCTCTCTCTTTCTCTCTTTCTCTCTTTCTCTCTTTCTCTCTTTCTCTCTTTCTCTCTTTCTCTCTTTCTCTCTCTTTCTTCTCTCTTCTCTCTCTTTCTCTCTTTCTCTCTTTCTCTCTTTCTCTCTTTCTCTCTTTCTCTCTTTCTCTCTTTCTCTCTTCTCTCTTTCTCTCTTTCTCTCTTTCCTCTTTCTCTCTTTCTCTCTTTCTCTCTTTCTCTCTTTCTCTCTTCTCTCTTCTTCTCTCTTTCTCTCTTTCTCTCTTTCTCTCTTTCTCTCTTTCTCTCTTTCTCTCTTCTCTCTTTCTCTCTTTCTCTCTTTCTCTCTTTCTCTCTTTCTCTCTTTCTCTCTTTCTCTCTTTCTCTCTTTCTCTCTTTCTCTCTTTCTCTCTTTCTCTCTCTCTCTTTATATATCTCTCTCTTTCTCTCTTTATATATCTCTCTCTTTCTCTCTTTATATATATATCTCTCTATCTCTCTGTGTGTGTTTCTTTCTCTATATCTTTTTTCATAAACCCTTTCTAAAACGTCAAAAATCAGAACTTTTTGTATCGATCTCCGAAAAAAAAGAGGGTCCCTTTTCGGTCAGTTCTCTGAGTCTGCGCCCCAGGCGTTAAGAGTGTCTATACCCTCATATTATACAAGCGAGCAGCCCCCCACCATTTCCCATTCTCACAAGAGAAAAAAAATCGTATCTCGCTCGTTTGTAGTTGAACTTATCAATGGTCAGAATACGGCAGACACTTGTTTGCCTCCCAAAGTTCACTATAGTAGTGAGCTAAGCTACGTTCTCTCCCCACATTTTCCTATTCTTATAAAAAATATACCACTCTCTGCAGAGTTTTTCGATAGTGTAGTCTAACGAAAGTAGAGAAACGCTCAAACGCTGTGACGCACAAAGGATTGGACAGATTGCCATACTGGGTAAGTAGACACGGACACGGATTGAAAAAAGGTGGCGGTGAATTGTGAGTGAGTTGTAGTAATTGGTAACGCAAAACACTAACGAAATGACTCGTTTGCATCGAATGTAGCTCGCCCCCCCCCCCAAATCATGCAAAATGCAAACAATACAGTAATACAGGTGGGCTGAGATGAGTACTTTAGAAGTATTTGAAACTACGTAATATGTTGAACACTAGTAGTCAAAAAAACGCAGGAACATCTACCCGAACACAGATCGACCCAAAACTCAAAGGTCCGTCTGAACCGTCCGTAAAGTCCGTACCGTCGGAACGTAATAATGTCATGTGACCATAACCATACGCTACCTGTAAAGAACACCCACCTGACACATCTGTACCCGCCAGCTGCCGCCGGCGACCATGGCGGAGGCGCATGAGCCGGCGGACGAGTCGGGCTGGCCTGCAAATGGACATAACATTTATAGAAAGAAGCTAAGCCTCTGAACCTATATGCGTGAGGCATCGATTGTCGGGTTTGACCGAAGGTCTTTGATCGGTGGGGGTTTGCTAGTTGTTGTAAAACCGTCACCGTCCATAACGCGAGTAAGAGACAGAACGAAACTATACTTGCCAGAACAAAACTGGTAACATCTTCGGAATTAGCTCGTACATTGTTCAAGCGCTCCGTTCTTTGATTTAATCATGAGAGCAGGATCTATTCGTGTTCTACTTTAACAATCGAATCAAAGAACAGAGGTATCAAAGAACGGAAAGAGAAGGTCACCCACCAGCCGCCCACTTGGTGTATCCCCAGCTCGCGCCGTCCGCCCACGCCCACGTGCCAGTCTGGAAATCATGATGTTGGTCTAACTTCCAAAACTACTTTGAGAATGAATGTCGAGTGTTCATTCGGAATCGTTCACACGGATTTTTGAACGATTTTCAAAATAATTTTTAAAACAAACCTTGAGGTTGGATCCGCCCAGCCAAAAGTCGGACGAGTTGGAGTTGGCGAAGATGGACGCGGCGTTCTCTGCAATTAGTCTAGTCTCTCCCTCTCTCCCTCTCTCCCTCTCTCCCTCTCCCCCCCCTCTCTCTCTTTTCCCCTCTTTATATCTCCCTTTCTCCCACTCACTCACTTTTTCACTAGCTTATATAATTTACTACAAAATTTCATGCTGGGTTCGAATCCCCACAGTGAAACAATACATTTGCCACCCCTCTACAATCTTGCCGAGCTTTTGGAAACAGATCGTTGCGTTCATATCACAATTTAGCGGGTTGTATGCACAGAAATCGAGTTTTGGTGTTGATGCTGTGTTTTGTGTGTACTTGAAACACGTAACTCATATTCGTATTTCGTATGGTTGACGTATTTGGAACTGCCTGCTAAATGCTGCGGATACAAAAGCGACTGTGAGCGTGTCAGAAGTTATACGCGAATCCAATCAACACATCATGTTTTACCGTAATATAACACAAAAGTACTCATGTGTTCATGTACTTTACAGTAATAACAACAGCCACTCGACAGTGATCACATAGAGTAATGTTAGGCCACAGAGAAGACCGATATTGAGTGTTACATATCAGAGCAACCTTTGTGGGTTCCATGTAAAAAAAAGTCCCAGAAAAATATAAGGACGTTGTATGAAATTGTACGCTAAAACCAAACAGCAAAAAGACAGAGAGACAAAAACACTCATTTTACTAAAAACCTTCCACTTGAACCTTTCACTTTAGCGAATTGTATTTTCAATAGTGAATGAACACTCAAACTCGTGACTATAACTTATCTACATTTTTTTGTTATTGTGAATAGGAGTTTTATGAATGATAACTGAACCTAACCCACAACACTTGAACAATGCCCTAAAACACAAATACAATGTTTTACTGCGAAAAGTGATCAACAGTACATGACGTTACTATGCGAATTTTTACTAGCCGTTACCCAGCAAATCCAACAAAATAAAAACTCAACTTAAAAAGGAGAGAGAGAGAGAGAAAGCGAGAGCGCGAGAGAGCGCGAGAGAGAGAGAGAGAGAGAGATAGGCGTCAAGGATGCGGTTTGGTCCCGTTACTGCAATTCTACGGTCGCACTACCCAAACATTACGGTAGCATGTACAACCTTTTTTCTGAATATTCATTGCTTTCATGTATGCTCATCTTTGCCGATTAGAATAAACATTACATTACATTTGGGGCTTGAACTATGGTGTAGTGCCATAGTCCTCTTTCGAGCCCGAACAGAGTGAATCTCTTGAATCTTTACCTTTACCTTTACCTTTTATTACATTGCATGACTTCACTCACACAGAGCACACAGAGAGAGAGAGAGAGAGAGAGAGAGAGGAACGAGAAAAATGAGAGAGTGCAGACAGACAGACAGATGACGTCACTCACCCTGAATGACCACATTCTCGAACCCGCTTCCCACACTGGTTAGATGTCCTCCCCTGCTCATACAATCCTGCTCGGCCAGCAGGTACTGGCGAGGCAGCGTACCGAACTGCAAATATCGATTTATCGATGTATCGATTTATCGTTTATTTATTGAACGTCCAATCCATATGCCATATCCACCGAGGCAGCGTGCCGAACTGCTAATATCGATTTATCAATTTGTCGATTTATCGTTTATTTATTGATAGACCAATCCATATTCACCGAGGCAGCGTGCCGAATTGAAAGATCTTTTTATTGATTTATTGATTCATCGGTATATTAATATATTAATTTTTAGATTTTTTTTCCCGGGCGCTCCACCGCACCAAGATGCATTGGTAAGGTAACCCGCAAGGGTCAACACAAACGGCAACTTTTTTCGATTTTTTTTTAGTTTATTATAGTATTGCATGATTCGTTTGAAGTCAGAATTCAGAAAAGTTACAGAGGTGGCCAGTCAAACGGCCCTTTGCGGCCGATTTGGCGCAAATCGGCTAAAACGGCTGCAAAGCTCCTTTCTCGGGTCTCCGTTAAGCTACAGAGTTCTAGTTTAGCGGAATCAAACGCTCTTCGAGTGATCTATCGGACTGTATAGTTGGTTCCAGTTGGAAAAAATCGAAAAGCCGCTTTCACACCCCTGATTTTGACCCCTTCTGAGCGGACACTACTGTATGTTTCATATTATTATGATCGTGTTGTCATATTCAGATATAACGATTCCGGATAAACGATTGATTGATTAATTAGATGATTGATTGATTGATTGAACGATTGATTGATTGATTGACTGAGCGGTCGGCGAGACTGACATTTGCATATCCACCATGTCCGTATCCACTGTCCCGTTCATCAATGATAGGGGTGTGAAAGTAAGGCTTTTTGCTGGAACCAACTATACAGTCCAATAGATTACTCGAAGACCGTTCGATTCCGCTAAACTAGAACTCTGTAGCTCAACGAAGACCCGAGAAAGGAGCTTTGCAGCCGTTTTAGCCGATTTGCGCCAAATCGGCCGCAAAGGGCCGTTTGACTGGCCACCTCTGTAGATTTTGTTTGAATATTTATTTTATCAGAACTCGTGTTTTTCAGTTCAACAAATCAAAAAGAGGAATTCCCTAGCCACTCATTTCCACGCTGATTACTCTATTAGTCATATAGTTACATATGCTATATTATGCTGCTTTCTGCACGGTGTGTTTTTGTTTGCGCATGCAAATTTATATATTCTCAACGGAAAGCCAGAGACCTCCCAGATCGGCAAGACTATATGGCTAGCATCATTATTTGCAGATTATAAAAACGCTATTATTTATCGCGACCGCATAATACTTGCACAATCTCGAGTGTGGTGTGGTGTGCTTTGTTCTTTCACTATGTATTTTCCACTAACGGAAATACAGTGACAGAAACTTGAAAGTTAAAAAAAAATGCTTCGTACAATTTATGACAACGTTCGAGAGTGCACGAATTTGTCGATCTACGAATGACAAAGTTCTTCTCACAATTCGTGAGTTTATAGAGCGACAAAACAGTGTTGTCCTTTGCTAGACCTCCACTACACTCACTACATCTACTACACAGTTTCTAGACGAAAACACAACAACTCTTGAAGATGAAATACTTCAACAAACTGCAAACACCGTAATTACACAATTTTTATATTCAATATTCAACCGTATGAGGTGAATTTACATGAGGCACGCATCCATGTTTTTCCACCGCGATATCCTATTTTTGTGTTTATTTATTTTTCAATCACACTTGCCGTATTCACTCTATTTATGTGTTTGTCCTGTGTCCTTCTATAAAGTATACACGGTAATAAATATTATTATTATTAACCATAAACGAAAACGTCACTACAGGAGTATAAACTCAAAAACATAGAAACATTATACAACATATTTACAATGTGTTGCATCACGTTTGTATTCTTGCTCACTCAGCGATCACTATATAAGACGACTCCAAAAACTTTTTGCCATCTTGAACAGATAGTTTCGAATTTCTCTGTCGATTCTCTGTCGTTTCAACCGAAATTCTGACAGTTTGCTGTTGGGATGTGATCGCATATGTTTCAAAACGTAATCAAGATCGAAATGAGCTCATCAATTGTTGTTTTCCGAGAGCCTGCTGTTCGGTCCGAAACTGTGCTTTGTGCTGATCAATTTGCACCCCTGGCCGCGCGCTGCCGATCAGCAGATTGATCCCCACAAAGCACAATCTGCCTTCTGCCAGCAGTCGCAGCTGCGGGCTGCCCGTGTTTTGCCAGCACTCACAAAAGCTTGACGCTGGAATCGAACCTGCGAGCCATGGATCCGTAACCAACTTTCTTAGCCATTCGGCTATGAGCGCATATATGCAGCACGGTCGTAATCACTTTGCATGTGCGCTTCAATTAACTGATCGATCATTAGATCGTTTGGGTCCTATCCAGCGGCGCGCAGAGCCGCTCGGACCGCAGGGCCGCCAAAATCGCTTGTAAATCATTCAAATAATAAGTGTTTCAGAGTTATATCATGATATTGTCTCCAAATCGCCCGTTGAACAACTATAAACCAAAACAAAACATGAAACAATAGTTTAAGACCCGAAAATATGTTCGCTGGTTAGGTCTGCACGTCTGTGAGGTATGCTGCTGGTCGCTGATTCGCTGAAAGACCCACTCACTAGCCCCGGCCCCGCGCGCTCATTGGTTCGTGATGTGGAATGTGTGCGGGAGAGCGCGATAATGTGCACACTGTTTGTGATTTGCGTAGTCGTTCACGCGCGTTGTATTGTTGTTGTTATTGTTGTTGTTTGTTATATCTGTTAATTTACTTTGAACAAATACTGATAGTTTCTGTGAAACTATCAGTACATTAACATTAATACATGATAAACTGATACATTGATACATACATTGATACATTAAAAAAGCCCTCCACGGTAAAAGTCAATCAACGTCAATATTTTATAGAGGCAGAGATCGTACCATATGTACGAAAGAAATAATATTTTTCCCCGCCAAAATTTGCATATAGAATTTCAATACGATTGTTCAAACTCCTATTGCCAAATATTCGGCACTTCTGCACGCTGATTGGCTGGTGATTGGGGAAGCCCCGCCTCATCAGCTGTGACCCAGATCGCTCTCGCGAGGGAATAGTGGAAAGATCGCTTGTTCACCCCTCTTTTCGAGTCGATAGTGACAGCCGGATGGCATGAGATCAAAGGAGCCGCTAGGTCACACGAACACTCCTTCCCCTATTCCCCTATCTCTCGACTTTGGTGCATTTGTTACGGTCGCGGAAAGAGTCAAATTGGTCCCACAAGGACGGGACTGAGAAACATTCGCGAGGGGTAAGATAGTGTTTTGCATTAATGTGCTTTCCCCGGAGTCCTTCTTTAACATTTGAAAAAAGAATTTCTTCGAAATTCAACAAAAGGAAATTCATTCTCTTTTGTAAAGTACAAGCGTAAAGTACCTCTGTTTGGGTTTAGCTCAATTCAACAAAAGCACATGCATAAAACTATTATTTCTATTCTAAACTATAAACACAAACCTGCTCTCTCAAAACGATCACAAACACATTGACAATCAAATGCCAAGATGAATATACTATTGCACACACACATTCTATCACTCACATTCTATCAACCCGTTCATCAAATGAGTCATCTATCAAAAAGCTCCTGTAATTGTTTACATTCAAAAATAATGAAAACATCATGGTAAATTAAACGATAGTTCTATAGCTGTTTATTGATTCTCACAATACTTTCATGAGAAATGAGAAAATATATTATATAGCCCTTATTGATAAATTATCAATAAAGTATACGTTTCTACATATCGTTTTGAGAGAGCAGGTTTGTGTTTGTAGTTTAGAATAGAAATAATAGTTTTATGCATGTGCTTTTGTTGAATTGAGATAAACCCAAACAGATGTACTTTACGCTTGTACTTTTCAAAAGAGAATTTATCTTTCACTTGTTTTGTGCGGTTGCGTTTCCAGTTCAGCATTTAAAATGACGCGTTGGTATGCTATCGACTGTGCTGCAGACATGCACTCATAGCCGAATGGCTAAGAAAGTTGGTTACGGATCCATGGCTCGCAGGTTCGATTCCAGCGTCAAGCTTTTGTGAGTGCTGGCAAAACACGGGCAGCCCGCAGCTGCGACTGCTGGCAGAAGGCAGATTGTGCTTTGTGGGGATCAATCTGCGGATCGGCAGCGCGCGGCCAGGGGTGCAAATTGATCAGCACAAAGCACAGTTTCGGACCGAACAGCAGGCTCTCGGAAAACAACAATTGATGAGCTCATTTCGGTCTTGATTACGTTTTGAAACATATGCGATCACATCCCAACAGCAAACTGTCAGAATTCCTGTTCAGCTTCGGAAAACCTATCCTGCCAGTAAAATTTGAGATTTGCTGTTCAAAGTGGCGCAAAAAGTTTTTGGAGTCGTCTTATATTTGTAAATTTCGAATTGTCACTATTAGCTGACTAACAAGGTAGATGTTTTATATTGGTTTAAACCCAACCAAATTAGAGATCACCGATGCAGTACAAGATTCCGTAATAAGATGTTGCCGTGTTCACTCTATTTATGTATTTGTACTGTGTTCTTCTTCACGGTAACAAATTTCATTTAAATTATACATAAGACTTACCACATAGCACTTGTTGAGGTCCTGGTTGTAGATGGCTGCAGCGGGACAGGGATTGACGGCGGCGGCCGCCCCAACCAGGGCCAAGAGGAGGAGAAAGCGCATGCTGGAAAGATAAGGCTTCACTCCAGTTTCACGTCAACATTAACCCTATTATAGACACTGAGTGAACGTGAACGATATCGATATCAAAAAGGCTTCGTTCGAGTCTCGGCCAGGACAAGTTCTGGACTCGAAGTTTATTCAAAAACGAGAGAAACTGTTGGTGAACGGAAACAATTTACAATTCTACGTTCTATCACTATCAACAGAGTACACCTAACGAACAAAATATCGTTATATCTCAAGAACGACAGAAGTCTCTGCACGCCGAAAACTGTGCGTGAAAGATGCAAACACGCTGCTGCTGCAGAGTCGTGCAATTATATAGACTAGATAAGTACGAGTGGCATCCGTTATCTCCTCCTTATCGACACGTGATGTCGCCACCAAACTACTGTTCATTCGTATGATAGCAGAGTTGCTGGATCCGGAAGGAGAGATTTTGATGAAAAAGATTTATCTCAAAGCGTTGAGCATTGAGGGAGTTTGGTGTTTGGAGTTGATACCTGTTGGCAAATGACTTGTGTCCGGTCGCTTTCGTCGTTGTTCCCTCAGCACTACCTAGAACTTTCCCTACCTAGAACTTTGGTCGCAACGTCCTCGAGTAGGGAGCGGCAGCTGTAATCGGAGAGAGAGAGAGAGAGAGAGAGAGAGAGAGACGGCGCGCAAATTGTAGTAAGGTTACAAGACCTCTCGATTGTACCTCGCCCCCCGACTCCCTTTTTAGCCCACCTTTCCCATTGTGTTTTGCTGTAACTCATTTCTGATGTCAACAAATACAAAAGTCACGGTTTCCATTATATAACATATTGTTTATTATGAACACACGCGGAGAAACAGCGGGAAAAAACACGAATAAAACATTTTGCAAATCAGCAATACACTGTATCGGTAAGTGAGTGAGCCTGGGTGGGTGTGTGGGTGTGTGGGTGAGACACTATGACCTATGCTTCAGATGGCGTGCTTGGTGAGTATTTTGTACTGGTCGTGCACCGTCTCCTCTTTTGTCTTCATGTGCGTGAGACCAGTGTACTCCTTGTGAATGTCGGACCCCGGAATGAGCGACGTCCGCCGGCCCCACACCCAGTTTCCCGCGCCCAGCACCTCGTCGTCTGAAAACACGGAGACGTGAGATTCTGAAGACGTCAAGATGACGTACCGTGGCTCCAGATGGAGACGACGTTGTCGGCTTCGCGCACGTCGTCGTTGATTTGGGTGAGGAGCGCTCCGTATTCGGCGTTGCACGAGTTCGTTTCTTCGATCCGCGCGTTGCACGCCGCTTCTCCCGAACAGCCCTTGCCCGGCCAGAAACCAGCCTGAAACGAGAAAAGTTACTTTGCGGTCAGTCTCTTCAAAACACCCCCAAGCATATTCAAAATACTTACTATTCGAATAGCCCTCAAAACACTCCCGAATTGCATTCGGAATACTCCCGAATCTCCCCCCCCCCCCTTTTTGTAGTTATTTTGATGTCTGACTTTGTCTAACACTGTAGAAAATTCAGCGTAAAAACTCACAATGTTGCATGCTAAAAATATCATTTGTATGTTATTGTACCTACTGTCTGCTTTGCCTAGCTACATTTCAACCAGCTACGATTCACACCGGTACTGACCACTGCACACAACTCTTCTCTCTCTTTCTCTCTCTCTCTCTCTCTCTCTCTCTCTCTCTCTTTCTCTCTTTCTCTCTCTCACTCTTTTTCTCTAAGTCTGAAGAAATAAACGACAGACACGGCCGGACCCAAGTCATTTGCCAACTACCCAATATCAACTCCAAACTCCCCCAATCTCATCAATCTTTTCCAATCTCCCTCTCTCTCCACTCACCAAGAATCCACAGGCCGAGTACGTGGTCTCGAGATCTTTGCACATGCACATTCCGTAGTTTGCACCCGAGATACCGAGAAGAGTGTCGACTTTGTTGGCGATGGAAGAACCCAGATGGCAGACACCATCATCCGCCATCACCTGAGATGACATACAGTCAGAGAGTGACAGACAGACAGACAGAGGGTGACAATGACAGACAGACATAGAGTAACAGACAGTCAGAGGGTGACAATGACAGTCCTGTCACACGCACCTTTCCTCCCTTGACGATCTTTCGAGCGATGGAGACACCCATTGAGTGACCGACGATATCCACTTTCTGTGCGTTTGTGTAGGAGAGAACCGCCTCGACGAATCGGCGAATGCCCTAGAAAGGGAGGTTAGAAGGTCTCTCTCTCTCTCTCTCTCTCTCTCTCTCTTACACTCTTTCTCTATCTTTCTCTCTCTATCTCTATCTCTCTCTATCTCTCTCACCTTCATATCAACACACTTGATCGAGTTGTGTGCAGAGTTCGTGATGTTTCGGTCGCCGTATGTGATACCGTACATATGCGCAAACGAGTAGCCTTTGGTTCGGAAGTAGGCTGAAACATCGTGTGTGGTCTTTTGATCCATCGTATTCCTCTGATATACCGTGTGATCGACTCTCTGATCTACTAATCCACCCACCGATCTGCCTGTTCCATCCGCTGGCGTGGGGCGTTCCAGTGTCGAGGGCGGAGTCAGAGTTGCCGTGAATGAAGATGACAGGCTCGCGACCATCCACACCACTAGAGGGAGGGAGGGTTAGAGAGAGAGAGAGAGAGAGAGAGAAAGAGAGAGAGAGAGAGAGAGAACTAACCTCCACAGACTCCTTTTCTTGGCTTCTCCCTCGCTCATTCCTCCGAAAGATCCCGTCTTTCCATAGGTGTCCACAGCGTCCAGCAAATAGTCGTAGTGATTCTCCTTGTTGTTTCTTAAACGAGTTAGTAAGTATACATAGTTACTTAGTACTTACTAGTATACTTAGTTAAACAACGAACTCACTTCCGAATCCACTCCTGGAAGTGCGTTGAGAACGGTCCCTCGATGTGGGCGGAAGCCGTGGCCGCAAGAGCGAGCAGTACAGTAGTCGAGATCATTGTGTGAAGCTCGGGAGCTCGGATGCCCACCTCCCTCCATGAGCTTCCTTATATAGCCCCACCGCCGGCAGTCGTCATCACTCTGCCACTCTCCTCCCTCTCCTCCCTCTCCTCACTCCCTCTCGCCCCGAGGCATTGTGGGCGGGGCGTAGCGGAGGTACGGTAACACGGGCGGAGCTCGCAGCTCACAACACAATTCTTGAACGAACGTACGTACACAGATTGTCCTGGCGCACTTTCGTTTCGCGAACGTTCTCGCATTTTCCAAAACCATGGACGTGGTTTGATGTTCAAAGTGCAATATTGAATTCACGTAAAACTATTTATAAATAACAAATGGAAAACTGCGTAAAACGCGAAAGTAATGACATGTGACATGGCCCTTACAAGCGGTGCAGTGACGTAAGAATATTTGGAATCCGTGCGAACTGCAAATGTGAACCACAGCAACTTCCAAACCCATGAATCAAATCAAAAGACGCCAGGACACAAACGTGATTCCCATCATTTATTAAAAACACAGCAACGCAGCAACACATAAGATTGTCGGGAATCTTAATTTCCCGCGAATGTCGGAGGAATTGATATTCCCGATAAAACGACCCAATTAGTGATTACTCTGGATGGTTCCTGATAGATAGATAGACCAATCTCGTTATCGACATCAACCATGCTTGATTGACAACCGATGTGCAATCCTAAAACTTTGGGTTGTGATTGCTTTTCATTCACAATCTTTAGAAGATTTCTATCTGTAGCTACAAAAGCCTGCAATCTGCACATGAAACAAAATGTGCACAACGAACCGACTCACACCCCAAACCACAACCCACACAGTCTGCTATTAGCGAGCTATTACTGGCACACTTACACAGTGTGTGAGTAACGATTTCGTGCCTCTTGATTGCTTCCGGCGTTCGTTAAAGTTCGGGAGGAAATTGGTCGAGTGACATTAGCCGAGTCTAATGTACGAAGCAGTCCTTGCAGGCTAGCCGTTTTTGTTGTCTCACGTTTGCGTCACGCGAATTTTTTCACCAGAAACGGACGACTACTTATGACGAGAAGCTATTGAGTGAATGTCCGATGTGTGGTTGCGTGTCTCTTTCACTGTCTCTCACACAATCAAAACACATGCAGGATACGGTACAGCGTCAGAAGTTTGTCGCGATCACTCTGACCACCCGTTCAATGTCCCTGGATTATTTCAACTCCTTTTCTTTCCAGAAAGTCGTCTGGTTTTCTGTGCAGAAAAAGTAGTTCAATTGTTGAGTTGACATCAGAGTCAGAGCGGTGGTGCCACTTGGAAATGACCAGTCGAAAAGGGTAAATCGTAAATGTATGTAGACTTAACGTTGCGTCGTTTACAAAAAAACGGCGAATCTGGTGTGGTCATCGAAAACGTTTTCGGAATTAATCATGTTGTAACGTTTGCACGAGGAAGTTATGAAAGACCCGTACCGCATGTACATATGTATATATACAACTATAGAACTCTATATGGTAATTTGTAGATGTGTGGTAAATGGTATATGGTATAGATTAAAGATCCTAATTTAGTCGGTATCATTACGTCATCTGACATCATACGTCATCTGACATCGAGTGTTTTGGAAACTCACATAGAAATTTGTATTCTATAGGCAAAAACCTAGTTGTGAGCGTGCTCTCTCTGCAAAAATGAAATCATTTTCGAAATTCTACATTCACTAAATACAATCCTACAACAATCACGCGTCATCGCGTGACCACTAAACTACCAAATAAGAAATTGCCTACGTCACACATGAATGAATTTTGAGTTTTAGAACACTGTGCGCACTTGTTGCGTGTTTTCGGTGCGAAGTGTCCACTGCGTCAGCGAAGATACAAAAGCAGTGAACCTTCTCTATTCACTTTTTTTAATATATCTTCAACAAATACTTGTTGACAGATTCATCAAAACACAAATTCTATACATGTCGTGAATCTAAACCCAGGCCGCGTGGGTGAAAACCACGAATCCTAACCACTAGACCACATGGGATCATGTCGTCAGTGCATTTACCATCGATCGTCCGGCGCCATTTCAAACAGTGAAACGAATAGAAACACCTGCAAAGTGTGATTTCGTGATGGCAAAAGACACTTCCCATGCCGGGAATCGAACCCGGGCCGCGTGGGTGAAAACCACGAATCCTAACCACTAGACCACATGGGATCATGTCGTCAGTGCATTTACATTCGATCGCCCGGCGCCATTTCAAACAGTGAAACGAATAGAAACACTCTGCAAAGTGCGAGTTCGTGTTGGCAAAAGACACTTCCCATGCCGGGAATCGAACCCGGGCCGCGTGGGTGAAAACCACGAATCCTAACCACTAGACCACATGGGATCATGTCGTCAGAACATTTACATTCGATCGCCCGGCGCCATTTCAAACAGTGAAACGAATAGAAACTCCCTGCAAAGTGCGCTTTCGTGTTGGCAAAAGACACTTCCCATGCCGGGAATCGAACCCGGGCCGCGTGGGTGAAAACCACGAATCCTAACCACTAGACCACATGGGATCATGTCGTCAGTGCATTTACATTCGATCGCCCGGCGCCATTTCCAACAGTGAAACGAATAGAAACTCCCTGCAAAGTGCGCTTTCGTGTTGGCAAAAGACACTTCCCATGCCGGGAATCGAACCCGGGCCGCGTGGGTGAAAACCACGAATCCTAACCACTAGACCACATGGGATCATGTCGTCAGTGCATTTACATTCGATCGCCCGGCGCCATTTCAAACAGTGAAACGAATAGAAACTCCCTGCAAAGTGCGCTTTCGTGTTGGCAAAAGACACTTGCCATGCCGGGAATCGAACCCGGGCCGCGTGGGTGAAAACCACGAATCCTAACCACTAGACCACATGGGATCATGTCGTCAGTGCATTTACATTCGATCGCCCGGCGCCATTTCAAACAGTGAAACGAATAGAAACACTCTGCAAAGTGCGAGTTCGTGTTGGCAAAAGACACTTCCCATGCCGGGAATCGAACCCGGGCCGCGTGGGTGAAAACCACGAATCCTAACCACTAGACCACATGGGATCATGTCGTCAGAGCATTTACATTCGATCGCCCGGCGCCATTTCAAACAGTGAAACGAATAGAAACTCCGTGCAAAGTGCGCTTTCGTGTTGGCAAAAGACACTTCCCATGCCGGGAATCGAACCCGGGCCGCGTGGGTGAAAACCACGAATCCTAACCACTAGACCACATGGGATCATGTCGTCAGTGCATTTACATTCGATCGCCCGGCGCCATTTCAAACAGTGAAACGAATAGAAACTCCCTGCAAAGTGCGGTTTCCTCTTGGCAAAAGACACTTCCCATGCCGGGAATCGAACCCGGGCCGCGTGGGTGAAAACCACGAATCCTAACCACTAGACCACATGGGATCATGTCGTCAGTGCATTTACATTCGATCGCCCGGCGCCATTTCCAACAGTGAAACGAATAGAAACTCCCTGCAAAGTGCGCTTTCGTGTTGGCAAAAGACACTTCCCATGCCGGGAATCGAACCCGGGCCGCGTGGGTGAAAACCACGAATCCTAACCACTAGACCACATGGGATCATGCCGTCAGTGCATTTACATTCGATCGCCCGGCGCCATTTCAAACAGTGAAACGAATAGAAACTCCCTGCAAAGTGCGCTTTCGTGTTGGCAAAAGACACTTCCCATGCCGGGAATCGAACCCGGGCCGCGTGGGTGAAAACCACGAATCCTAACCACTAGACCACATGGGATCATGTCGTCAGTGCAATTACCATCGATCGTCCGGCACCATTTCGAACAGTGAAACGAATAGAAACACCTGCAAAGTGTGATTTCGTGTTGGCAAAAGACACTTCCCATGCCGGGAATCGAACCCGGGCAGCTTGGGTGAAAACCACGAATCCTAACCACTAGACCACATGGGATCATGTCGTCAGTGCATTTACCATCGATCGTCCGGCACCATTTCGAACAGTGAAACGAATAGAAACACCTGCAAAGTGTGATTTCGTGCTGGCAAAAGACACTTCCCATGCCGGGAATCGAACCCGGGCCGCGTGGGTGAAAACCACGAATCCTAACCACTAGACCACATGGGATCATGTCGTCAGTGCATTTACATTCGATCGCCCGGCGCCATTTCAAACAGTGAAACGAATAGAAACTCTCTGCAAAGTGCGCTTTCGTGTTGGCAAAAGACACTTCCCATGCCGGGAAACGAACCCGGGCCGCGTGGGTGAAAACCACGAATCCTAACCACTAGACCACATGGGATCATGTCGTCAGTGCATTTACATTCGATCGCCCGGCGCCATTTCAAACAGTGAAACGAATAGAAACTCCCTGCAAAGTGCGCTTTCGTGTTGGCAAAAGACACTTCCCATGCCGGGAATCGAACCCGGGCCGCGTGGGTGAAAACCACGAATCCTAACCACTAGACCACATGGGATCATGTCGTCAGAGCATTTACATTCGATCGCCCGGCGCCATTTCAAACAGTGAAACGAATAGAAACACTCTGCAAAGTGCGAGTTCGTGTTGGCAAAAAGACACTTCCCATGCCGGGAATCGAACCCGGGCCGCGTGGGTGAAAACCACGAATCCTAACCACTAGACCACATGGGATCATGTCGTCAGTGCATTTACATTCGATCGCCCGGCGCCATTTCAAACAGTGAAACGAATAGAAACACCTGCAAAGTGTGGTTTCGTGTTGGCAAAAGACATTTCCCATGCCGGGAATCGAACCCGGGCCGCGTGGGTGAAAACCACGAATCCTAACCACTAGACCACATGGGATCATGTCGTCAGTGCATTTACGCGGGGCGGACACCTACCCCCCAGCCCCGATCTCTACCGTATTGTTACCGAAGATGGCCATCGGAAATCCAAACAGAACTGCGTCGGCCAAATCTGCCTACGGGCATTCTCCGGCCGGAAATCCGGCGTTGAAATTTCGCGTTTCGGATAACCCCAAGATTTGGCGTTTTGACCAGCAGCGAGGTGGCCTAGTGGATAACAACAAAAACTGACAAGAAGTAGGGGTGGGGTGAGGTCGTGGGTTCGATTCCCGTCAACGCAGTTTTGATTTTTGCAAAATTCAAAACATGTTAAACTATTTTTTCAGAACGATAGATAGTCAAATTATTACGATATGTACATTTATTGGCATTTGCAGTAAAATATCAGCACTTGTGGTAGTCAATTACATAGCAGTCAAAGCAGAAGTTTTCCTCGCAGTAGGAACACTTGAGGAAACAGTAGTTGTCGCAAGTGGGAGTAGAACAGGCAGTGGGAGTGTCAGAGAACAGGTACTCGGCCGGGGTGATGAACTTGGGCGGGCGAGCGTCGAGGTAGCCACACTTGAACCAGGAGTACTGCAGGAAATCCTTGTAGCGAGGAGCGCAGAGATATCCGGAGATATCCGTGTCTCCGTGGGAAGCTTCCATGAGTAGAGTGGAAATGGCTCCGGCAAGCTTGGTCTCCTCACGAGTCAGGGCAATAGGATCCGAAGATCCGAAGCGATGGACTAACTCACCAATAACTTTGGATATGTCCGAAGGCATGGTGACTGACAAAGATGCATATTTACAGAATTACAACCAGCGCGGCAGCGCTGGTTGGTTTGTGTTAACCCTAGTCGCGCGCTAGAATCGGCAAAAAGCGATTGAACGAAATGGTTCCTTAGAATCTTTACGAGAACAATGTGATGCTGATAGATGTTATCAGGATGTTAGAAAATGGTTAAGTTTCGATTTCGGTAACGCTAGCTGTTGTAGGAAGCGAGATACGCGCGCGCGCCCCCTGAGGGGCAGGCAATCCCCCGTGTACGGAACGTTTTCTAGGGGGGGGGGGTGGCGCGCACCGGCTGCCCCCAGCAGACAGGAGGTGCACAATCCGCACTGCCTGTGGATTGCACTGATATCGGTTAGATCGCGTGCTCTGCCGTACGCACAGTAGTGTTGTGGTTAGCGATTGCGCCCGTTGAGACTCATGGCTCGAGTTCGGTTCCGGGTGGCGGCAAACCTTGAGTAATATATGTTTTTACATAGAAATGACATTGGAATTGTAAATTTTCCCATCAGCATTACCTAAACTCTTTTTTGCAAATTTTATACAATTTTGGACTCAACAAGGTGAGTGAACTGTTGGATTTCTATAAAAAAATGTTTTGTGGTTCATGTTAATGTAGATAGATTTCTATGAGATCCAATAAAAGTACATTCATTATCTTTTAAAAGGACTTCCGTAAGAGAAGAGTTTGTGTTACTCAACGTAATGCAACAAAAGCTCATGCATTTTATCAATCGAAATAGTACACAAACCTGCTCCAATAGTTCAACAAGTTATATATAATCGATCGGATACCGAAATCAATTTCCCGACATACATCATTTGCTCGCATTTTTTTATAGCAGAAAGAGCAGGTTTGTTTACTATCTCGATTGATAAAATGCATGAGCTTTTGTTGCATTACGTTGAGTAACACAAACTCTTCTCTTACGGAAGTCCTTTTAAAAGATAATATTTTATACTCGTACACCCGGAAACACTTCCGCAAGAGTATCGGAAAGAAATTGGTAATTGTCATCAAATAAATATCATCAAACAATGACAAATATTGAGGAAACAAACAACGTCAAATGACATACATATATTCAAGAAACATATTCTAAGCGTGTAAATTTAAAAAAAAACACTGACAGTCAGTGTTAGTATGAGGTTGATTAAAATATAATTAGGATTAAATAAACGTTGGTTTTGAATTTTGCAAAAATCAAAACTGCGTTGACGGGAATCGAACCCACGACCTCACCCCACCCCTACTTCTTGTCAGTTTTTGTTGTTATCCACTAGGCCACCTCGCTGCTGGTCAAAAAGCCAAATCTTGGGGTTATCCGAAACGCGAAATTTCAACGCCGGATTTCCGGCCGGAGAATGCCCGTAGGCAGATTTGGCCGACGCAGTTCTGTTTGGATTTCCGATGGCCATCTTCGGTAACAATACGGTAGAGATCGGGGCTGGGGGGTAGGTGTCCGCCCCGCGTTACATTCGATCGCCCGGCGCCATTTCAAACAGTGAAACGAATAGAAACTTCCTGCAAAGTGCGCTTTCATGTTGGCAAAAGACACTTCCCATGCCGGGAATCGAACCCGGGCCGCGTGGGTGAAAACCACGAATCCTAACCACTAGACCACATGGGATCATGTCGTCAGTGCATTTACATTCGATCGCCCGGCGCCATTTCAAACAGTGAAACGAATAGAAACTTCCTGCAAAGTGCGCTTTCGTGTTGGCAAAAGACACTTCCCATGCCGGGAATCGAACCCGGGCCGCGTGGGTGAAAACCACGAATCCTAACCACTAGACCACATGGGATCTTGTCGTCAGTGCATTTACATTCGATCGCCCGGCGCCATTTCCAACAGTGAAACGAATAGAAACTCCCTACAAAGTGCGCTTTCGTGTTGGCAAAAGACACTTCCCATGCCGGGAATCGAACCCGGGCCGCGTGGGTAAAAACCACGAATCCTAACCACTAGCTAGACCACATGGGATCATGTCGTCAGTGCATTTACCATCGATCGTCCGGCACCATTTCGAACAGTGAAACAAATAGAAACAGCTGCAAAGTGCGCTTTCGTGTTGGCAAAAGACACTTCCCATGCCGGGAATCGAACCCGGGCCGCGTGGGTGAAAACCACGAATCCTAACCACTAGACCACATGGGATCATGTCGTCAGTGCATTTACCATCGATCGTCCGGCACCATTTCGAACAGTGAAACAAATAGAAACAGCTGCAAAGTGCGCTTTCGTGTTGGCAAAAGACACTTCCCATGCCGGGAATCGAACCCGGGCCGCGTGGGTGAAAACCACGAATCCTAACCACTAGACCACATGGGATCATGTCGTCAGTGCTTTTACATTCGATCGTCCGGCGCCATTTCAAACAGTGAAACGAATAGAAACACCCTGCAAAGTGAGTTGGCAAAAGACACTTCCCATGCCGGGAATCGAACCCGGGCCGCATGGGTGAAAACCACGAATCCTAACCACTAGACCACATGGGATCATGTGGTCAGTGCATTTACATTCGATCGTCCGGTGCCATTTCAAACAGTGAAACGAATAGAAACACCCTGCAAAGTGCGATTTCGTCTTGACAAAAGACACTTCCCATGCCGGGAATCGAACGCGGGCCGCGTGGGTGAAAACCACGAATCCTAACCACTAGACCACATGGGATCATGTCGTCAGTGCATTTACATTCGATCATCCGGCGCCATTTCAAACAATGAAACGAAAAGAAACACCCTGCAAAGTGCGATTTCGTCTTGGCAAAAAAACACTTCCCATGCCGGGAATCGAACCCGGGCCGCGAGGGTGAAAACCACGAATCCTAACCACTAGACCACATGGGATCATGTCGTCAGTGCATTTACATTCGATCGTCCGGTGCCATTTCAAACAGTGAAACGAATAGAAACACCCTGCAAAGTGCGATTTCGTCTTAGCAAAAGACACTTCCCATGCCGGGAATCGAACCCGGGCCGCGTGGGTGAAAACCACGAATCCTAACCACTAGACCACATAGGATCATGTTGTCAGTGCATTTACATTCGATCGTCCGGCGCTATTTGGAACAGTGAAACGAATAGATACACCCTGCAAAGTTCGCTTTCGTCTTGGTAAAAGACACTTCCCATGCCGGGAATCGAACCCGGGCCGCGTGGGTGAAAACCACGAATCCTAACCACTAGACCACATGGGATCATGTCGTCAGAGCATTCAAATTCGATCGTCCGGCGCCATTTCAAACAGTGAAACGAATAGAAACACCCTGCAAAGTGCGATTTCCTCTTGGCAAAAGACACTTCCCATGCCGGGAATCGAACCCGGGCCGCGTGGGTGAAAACCACGAATCCTAACCACTAGACCACATGTGATCATGTCGACAGTGCATTTACATTCGATCGTCCGGCGCCATTTCAAACAGTGAAACAAATAGAAACACCCTGCAAAGTGAGTTGGCAAAAGACACTTCCCATGCCGGGAATCGAACCCGGGCCGCGTGGGTGAAAACCACGAATCCTAACCACTAGACCACATGGGATCATGTCGACAGTGCATTTACATTCGATCGTCCGGCGCCATTTCAAACAGTGAAACGAATAGAAACTCCCTGCAAAGTGAGTTGGCAAAAGACACTTCCCATGCCGGGAATCGAACCCGGGCCGCGTGGGTGAAAACCACGAATCCTAACCACTAGACCACATGGGATCATGTCGACAGTGCATTTACATTCGATCGTCCGGCGCCATTTCAAACAGTGAAACGAATAGAAACACCCTGCAAAGAGTTGGCAAAAGACTTCCCATGCCGGGAATCGAACCCGGGCCGCGTGGGTGAAAACCACGAATCCTAACCACTAGACCACATGGGATCATGTCGTCAGAGCATTCACATTCGATCGCCCGGCGCCATTTCAAACAGTGAAACGAATAGAAACACTCTGCAAAGTGCGAGTTCGTGTTGGCAAAAGACACTTCCCATGCCGGGAATCGAACCCGGGCCGCGTGGGTGAAAACCACGAATGCTAACCACTAGACCACATGGGATCATGTCGTCAGAGCATTTACATTCGATCGCCCGGCGCCATTTCAAACAGTGAAACGAATAGAAACACTCTGCAAAGTGCGAGTTCGTGTTGGCAAAAGACACTTCCCATGCCGGGAATCGAACCCGGGCCGCGTGGGTGAAAACCACGAATCCTAACCACTAGACCACATGGGATCATGTCGTCAGAGCATTTACATTCGATCGCCCGGCGCCATTTCAAACAGTGAAACGAATAGAAACTCCCTGCAAAGTGCGCTTTCGTGTTGGCAAAAGACACTTCCCATGCCGGGAATCGAACCCGGGCCGCGTGGGTGAAAACCACGAATCCTAACCACTAGACCACATGGGATCATGTCGTCAGAGCATTTACATTCGATCGCCCGGCGCCATTTCAAACAGTGAAACGAATAGAAACTCCCTGCAAAGTGCGCTTTCGTGTTGGCAAAAGACACTTCCCATGCCGGGAATCGAACCCGGGCCGCGTGGGTGAAAACCACGAATCCTAACCACTAGACCACATGGGATCATGTCGACAGTGCATTTACATTCGATCGCCCGGCGCCATTTCAAACAGTGAAACGAATAGAAACTCCCTGCAAAGTGCGCTTTCGTGTTGGCAAAAGACACTTCCCATGCCGGGAATCGAACCCGGGCCGCGTGGGTGAAAACCACGAATCCTAACCACTAGACCACATGGGATCATGTCGTCAGTGCATTTACATTCGATCGCCCGGCGCCATTTCAAACAGTGAAACGAATAGAAACTCCCTGCAAAGTGCGCTTTCGTGTTGGCAAAAGACACTTCCCATGCCGGGAATCGAACCCGGGCCGCGTGGGTGAAAACCACGAATCCTAACCACTAGACCACATGGGATCATGTCGTCAGTGCATTTACATTCGATCGCCCGGCGCCATTTCAAACAGTGAAACGAATAGAAACTCCCTGCAAAGTGCGCTTTCGTGTTGGCAAAAGACACTTCCCATGCCGGGAATCGAACCCGGGCCGCGTGGGTGAAAACCACGAATCCTAACCACTAGACCACATGGAATCATGTCGTCAGTGCATTTACCATCGATCGTCCGGCACCATTTCGAACAGTGAAACGAATAGAAACACCTGCAAAGTGTGATTTCGTGTTGGCAAAAGACACTTCCCATGCCGGGAATCGAACCCGGGCCGCGTGGGTGAAAACCACGAATCCTAACCACTAGACCACATGGGATCATGTCGTCAGTGCATTTACCATCGATCGTCCGGCACCATTTCGAACAGTGAAACGAATAGAAACACCTGCAAAGTGTGATTTCGTGTTGGCAAAAGACACTTCCCATGCCGGGAATCGAACCCGGGCCGCGTGGGTGAAAACCACGAATCCTAACCACTAGACCACATGGGATCATGTCGTCAGTGCATTTACATTCGATCGCCCGGCGCCATTTCAAACAGTGAAACGAATAGAAACTCCCTGCAAAGTGCGCTTTCGTGTTGGCAAAAGACACTTCCCATGCCGGGAATCGAACCCGGGCCGCGTGGGTGAAAACCACGAATCCTAACCACTAGACCACATGGGATCATGTCGTCAGTGCATTTACATTCGATCGCCCGGCGCCATTTCAAACAGTGAAACGAATAGAAACACTCTGCAAAGTGCGAGTTCGTGTTGGCAAAAGACACTTCCCATGCCGGGAATCGAACCCGGGCCGCGTGGGTGAAAACCACGAATCCTAACCACTAGACCACATGGGATCATGTCGTCAGTGCATTTACATTCGATCGTCGGGCGCCATTTCAAACAGTGAAACGAATAGAAACAATTTGCAAAGTGCGATTTCGTCTTGGCAAAAGACACTTCCCATGCCGGGAATCGAACCCGGGCCGCGTGGGTGAAAACCACGAATCCTAACCACTAGACCACATGGGATCATGTCGTGCATTTACATTCGATCGTCCGGCGCTATTTGGAACAGTGAAACGAATAGATACACCCTGCAAAGTTCGCTTTCGTCTTGGTAAAAGACACTTCCCATTCCGAAAATCGAACCCGGGCCGCGTGGGTGAAAACCACGAATCCTAACCACTAGACCACATGGGATCATGTCGTGCATTTACATTCGATCGTCCGGCGCTATTTGGAACAGTGAAACGAATAGAAACACCCTGCAAAGTGCGATTTCCTCTTGGCAAAAGACACTTCCCATGCCGGGAATCGAACACGGGCCGCGTGGGTGAAAACCACGAATCCTAACCACTAGACCACATGGGATCATGTCGACAGTGCATTTACATTCGATCGTCCGGCGCCATTTCAAACAGTGAAACGAATAGAAACACCCTGCAAAGTGAGTTGGCAAAAGACACTTCCCATGCCGGGAATCGAACCCGGGCCGCGTGGGTGAAAACCACGAATCCTAACCACTAGACCACATGGGATCATGTCGTCAGTGCATTTACATTCGATCGTCCGGTGCCATTTCAAACAGTGAAACGAATAGAAACACCCTGCAAAGTGCGATTTCGTCTTGGCAAAAGACACATCCCATGCCGGGAATCGAACCCGGGCCGCGTGGGTGAAAACCACGAATCCTAACCACTAGACCACATGGGATCATGTCGTCAGTGCATTTACATTCGATCATCCGGCGCCATTTCGAACAATGAAACGAAAAGAAACACCCTGCAAAGTGCGATTTCGTCTTGGCAAAAAAACACATCCCATGCCGGGAATCGAACCCGGGCCGCGTGGGTGAAAACCACGAATCCTAACCACTAGACCACATGGGATCATGTCGTCAGTGCATTTACATTCGATCGTCCGGCGCCATTTCAAACAGTGAAACGAATAGAAACACCCTGCAAAGTGCGATTTCGTCTTGGCAAAAGACACATCCCATGCCGGGAATCGAACACGGGCCGCGTGGGTGAAAACCACGAATCCTAACCACTAGACCACATGGGATCATGTTGTCAGTGCATTTACATTCGATCGTCCGGCGCTATTTGGAACAGTGAAACGAATAGATACACCCTGCAAAGTTCACTTTCGTCTTGGTAAAAGACACTTCCCATGCCGGGAATCGAACCCGGGCCGCGTGGATGAAAACCACGAATCCTAACCACTAGACCACATGGGATCATGTCGTCAGTGCATTTACATTCGATCATCCGGCGCCATTTCGAACAATGAAACGAAAAGAAACACCCTGCAAAGTGCGATTTCGTCTTGGCAAAAAAACACATCCCATGCCGGGAATCGAACCCGGGCCGCGTGGGTGAAAACCACGAATCCTAACCACTAGACCACATGGGATCATGTCGTCAGTGCATTTACATTCGATCGTCCGGCGCCATTTCAAACAGTGAAACGAATAGAAACACCCTGCAAAGTGCGATTTCGTCTTGGCAAAAGACACATCCCATGCCGGGAATCGAACACGGGCCGCGTGGGTGAAAACCACGAATCCTAACCACTAGACCACATGGGATCATGTTGTCAGTGCATTTACATTCGATCGTCCGGCGCTATTTGGAACAGTGAAACGAATAGATACACCCTGCAAAGTTCACTTTCGTCTTGGTAAAAGACACTTCCCATGCCGGGAATCGAACCCGGGCCGCGTGGATGAAAACCACGAATCCTAAACACTAGACCACATGGGATCATGTCGTCAGAGCATTCAAATTCGATCGTCCGGCGCCATTTCAAACAGTGAAACGAATAGAAACACCCTGCAAAGTGCGATTTCCTCTTGGCAAAATACACTTCCCATGCCGGGAATCTAACCCGGGCCGCGTGGGTGAAAACCACGAATCCTAGCCACTAGACCACATGGGATCATGTCGACAGTGCATTTACATTCGATCGTCCGGCGCCATTTCAAACAGTGAAACGAATATAAACACCCTGCAAAGTGAGTTGGCAAAAGACACTTCCCATGCCGGGAATCGAAGCCGGGCCGCGTGGGTGAAAATCACGAATCCTAACCACTAGACCACATGGGATCATGTCGTCAGAGCATTCAAATTCGATCGTCCGGCGCCATTTCAAACAGTGAAACGAATAGAAACACCCTGCAAAGTGCGATTTCCTCTTGACAAAAGACACTTCCCATGCCGGGAATCGAACCCGGGCCGCGTGGGTGAAAACCACGAATCCTAACCACTAGACCACATGGGATCATGTCGACAGTGCATTTACATTCGATCGTCCGGCGCCATTTCAAACAGTGAAACGAATAGAAACACCCTGCAAAGTGAGTTGGCAAAAGACACTTCCCATGCCGGGAATCGAAGCCGGGCCGCGTGGGTGAAAATCACGAATCCTAACCACTAGACCACATGGGATCATGTCGTCAGTGCTTTTACATTCGATCGTCCGGCGCCATTTCAAACCGTGAAACGAATAGAAACACCCTGCAAAGTGCGATTTCGTCTTAGCAAAAGACACTTCCCATGCCGGGAATCGAACCCGGGCCGCGTGGGTGAAAACCACGAATCCTAACCACTAGACCACATGGGATCATGTCGTCAGTGCTTTTACATTCGATCGTCCGGCGCCATTTCAAACAGTGAAACGAATAGAAACACCCTGCAAAGTGCGATTTCGTCTTGGCAAAAGACACTTCCCATGACGGGAATCGAACCCGGGCCGCGTGGGTGAAAACCACGAATCCTAACCACTAGACCACATGGGATCATGTCGTCAGAGCATTCAAATTCGATCGTCCGGCGCCATTTCAAACAGTGAAACGAATAGAAACACCCTGCAAAGTGCGATTTCGTCTTAGCAAAAGACACTTTCCATGCCGGGAATCGAACCCGGGCCGCGTGGGTGAAAACCACGAATCCTAACCACTAGACCACATGGGATCATGTCGTGCATTTACATTCGATCGTCCGGCGCTATTTGGAACAGTGAAACGAATAGATACACCCTGCAAAGTTCGCTTTCGTCTTGGTAAAAGACACTTCCCATGCCGGGAATCGAACCCGGGCCGCGTGGGTGAAAACCACGAATCCTAAACACTAGACCACATGGGATCATGTCGACAGTGCATTTACATTCGATCGTCCGGCGCCATTTCAAACAGTGAAACAAATATAAACACCCTGCAAAGTGAGTTGGCAAAAGACACTTACCATGCCGGGAATCGAAGCCGGGCCGCGTGGGTGAAAACCACGAATCCTAACCACTAGACCACATGGGATCATGTCGACAGTGCATTTACATGCGATCGTCCGGCGCCATTTCAAACAGTGAAACGAATAAAAACACCCGGCAAAGTGTGATTTCGTCTTAGCAAAAGACACTTCCCATGCCGGGAATCGAACCCGGGCCGCGTGGGTGAAAACCACGAATGCTAACCACTAGACCACATGGGATCATGTTGACAGTGCATTTACATTCGATCGTCCGGCGCTATTTGAAACAGTGAAACGAATAGAAACACCCTGCAAAGTGAGTTGGCAAAAGACACTTCCCATGCCGGGAATCGAACCCGGGCCGCGTGGGTGAAAACCACGAATCCTAACCACTAGACCACATGGGATCATGTCGTCAGTGCATTTACATTCGATCGTCCGGTGCCATTTCAAACAGTGAAACGAATAGAAACACCCTGAAAAGTGCGATTTCGTCTTGGCAAAAGACACTTCCCATGACGGGAATCGAACCCAGGCCGCGTGGGTGAAAACCACGAATCCTAACCACTAGACCACATGGGATCATGTCGACAGTGCATTTACATTCGATCGTCCGGCGCCATTTCAAACAGTGAAACGAATAGAAACACCCTGCAAAGTGAGTTGGCAAAAGACACTTCCCATGCCGGGAATCGAACCCGGGCCGCGTGGGTGAAAACCACGAATCCTAACAACTAGACCACATGGGATCATGTCGACAGTGCATTTACATTCGATCGTCCGGCGCCATTTCAAACAGTGAAACGAATAGAGACACCCTGCAAAGTGCGATTTCGTCTTGGCAAAAGACACTTCCCATGACGGGATTCGAACCCGGGCCGCGTGGGTAAAAACCACGAATCCTAACCACTAGACCACATGGGATCATGTCGACAGTGCATTTACATTCGATCGTCCGGCGCCATTTCAAACAGTGAAACGAATAGAAACACCCTGCAAAGTTCGATTTCGTCTTGGCAAAAGACACTTCCCATGCCGGGAATCGAACCCGGGCCGCGTGGGTGAAAACCACGAATCCTAACAACTAGACCACATGGGATCATGTCGTCAGTGCATTTACATTCGATCGTCCGGCGCCATTTGGAACAGTGAAACGAATAGAAACAACCTGCAAAGTTCGCTTTCGTCTTGGCAAAAGACACTTCCCATGCCGGGAATCGAACCCGGGCCGCGTGGGTGAAAACCACGAATCCTAACCACTAGACCACATGTGATCATGTCGACAGTGCATTTACATTCGATCGTCCGGCGCCATTTCAAACAGTGAAACAAATAGAAACACCCTGCAAAGTGAGTTGGCAAAAGACACTTCCCATGCCGGGAATCGAACCCGGGCCGCGTGGGTGAAAACCACGAATCCTAACCACTAGACCACATGGGATCATGTCGACAGTGCATTTACATTCGATCGTCCGGCGCCATTTCAAACAGTGAAACGAATAGAAACTCCCTGCAAAGTGAGTTGGCAAAAGACACTTCCCATGCCGGGAATCGAACCCGGGCCGCGTGGGTGAAAACCACGAATCCTAACCACTAGACCACATGGGATCATGTCGACAGTGCATTTACATTCGATCGTCCGGCGCCATTTCAAACAGTGAAACGAATAGAAACACCCTGCAAAGAGTTGGCAAAAGACTTCCCATGCCGGGAATCGAACCCGGGCCGCGTGGGTGAAAACCACGAATCCTAACCACTAGACCACATGGGATCATGTCGTCAGAGCATTCACATTCGATCGCCCGGCGCCATTTCAAACAGTGAAACGAATAGAAACACTCTGCAAAGTGCGAGTTCGTGTTGGCAAAAGACACTTCCCATGCCGGGAATCGAACCCGGGCCGCGTGGGTGAAAACCACGAATGCTAACCACTAGACCACATGGGATCATGTCGTCAGAGCATTTACATTCGATCGCCCGGCGCCATTTCAAACAGTGAAACGAATAGAAACACTCTGCAAAGTGCGAGTTCGTGTTGGCAAAAGACACTTCCCATGCCGGGAATCGAACCCGGGCCGCGTGGGTGAAAACCACGAATCCTAACCACTAGACCACATGGGATCATGTCGTCAGAGCATTTACATTCGATCGCCCGGCGCCATTTCAAACAGTGAAACGAATAGAAACTCCCTGCAAAGTGCGCTTTCGTGTTGGCAAAAGACACTTCCCATGCCGGGAATCGAACCCGGGCCGCGTGGGTGAAAACCACGAATCCTAACCACTAGACCACATGGGATCATGTCGTCAGAGCATTTACATTCGATCGCCCGGCGCCATTTCAAACAGTGAAACGAATAGAAACTCCCTGCAAAGTGCGCTTTCGTGTTGGCAAAAGACACTTCCCATGCCGGGAATCGAACCCGGGCCGCGTGGGTGAAAACCACGAATCCTAACCACTAGACCACATGGGATCATGTCGACAGTGCATTTACATTCGATCGCCCGGCGCCATTTCAAACAGTGAAACGAATAGAAACTCCCTGCAAAGTGCGCTTTCGTGTTGGCAAAAGACACTTCCCATGCCGGGAATCGAACCCGGGCCGCGTGGGTGAAAACCACGAATCCTAACCACTAGACCACATGGGATCATGTCGTCAGTGCATTTACATTCGATCGCCCGGCGCCATTTCAAACAGTGAAACGAATAGAAACTCCCTGCAAAGTGCGCTTTCGTGTTGGCAAAAGACACTTCCCATGCCGGGAATCGAACCCGGGCCGCGTGGGTGAAAACCACGAATCCTAACCACTAGACCACATGGGATCATGTCGTCAGTGCATTTACATTCGATCGCCCGGCGCCATTTCAAACAGTGAAACGAATAGAAACTCCCTGCAAAGTGCGCTTTCGTGTTGGCAAAAGACACTTCCCATGCCGGGAATCGAACCCGGGCCGCGTGGGTGAAAACCACGAATCCTAACCACTAGACCACATGGAATCATGTCGTCAGTGCATTTACCATCGATCGTCCGGCACCATTTCGAACAGTGAAACGAATAGAAACACCTGCAAAGTGTGATTTCGTGTTGGCAAAAGACACTTCCCATGCCGGGAATCGAACCCGGGCCGCGTGGGTGAAAACCACGAATCCTAACCACTAGACCACATGGGATCATGTCGTCAGTGCATTTACCATCGATCGTCCGGCACCATTTCGAACAGTGAAACGAATAGAAACACCTGCAAAGTGTGATTTCGTGTTGGCAAAAGACACTTCCCATGCCGGGAATCGAACCCGGGCCGCGTGGGTGAAAACCACGAATCCTAACCATTAGACCACATGGGATCATGTCGTCAGTGCATTTACATTCGATCGTCCGGCGCCATTTCAAACAGTGAAACGAATAAAAACACCCGGCAAAGTGTGATTTCGTCTTAGCAAAAGACACTTCCCATGCCGGGAATCGAACCCGGGCCGCGTGGGTGAAAACCACGAATGCTAACCACTAGACCACATGGGATCATGTTGACAGTGCATTTACATTCGATCGTCCGGCGCTATTTGAAACAGTGAAACGAATAGAAACACCCTGCAAAGTGAGTTGGCAAAAGACACTTCCCATGCCGGGAATCGAACCCGGGCCGCGTGGGTGAAAACCACGAATCCTAACCACTAGACCACATGGGATCATGTCGTCAGTGCATTTACATTCGATCGTCCGGTGCCATTTCAAACAGTGAAACGAATAGAAACACCCTGAAAAGTGCGATTTCGTCTTGGCAAAAGACACTTCCCATGACGGGAATCGAACCCAGGCCGCGTGGGTGAAAACCACGAATCCTAACCACTAGACCACATGGGATCATGTCGACAGTGCATTTACATTCGATCGTCCGGCGCCATTTCAAACAGTGAAACGAATAGAAACACCCTGCAAAGTGAGTTGGCAAAAG
This sequence comes from Rhabditoides inermis, assembly GCA_963966185.1. Lineage (NCBI taxonomy): Eukaryota > Metazoa > Nematoda > Chromadorea > Rhabditida > Rhabditidae > Rhabditoides > Rhabditoides inermis. The sequence continues at coordinate 511,340 of CAWZYM010000191.1, read as the reverse complement.
ACACTTCCCATGCCGGGAATCGAACCCGGGCCGCGTGGGTGAAAACCACGAATCCTAACAACTAGACCACATGGGATCATGTCGACAGTGCATTTACATTCGATCGTCCGGCGCCATTTCAAACAGTGAAACGAATAGAGACACCCTGCAAAGTGCGATTTCGTCTTGGCAAAAGACACTTCCCATGACGGGATTCGAACCCGGGCCGCGTGGGTAAAAACCACGAATCCTAACCACTAGACCACATGGGATCATGTCGACAGTGCATTTACATTCGATCGTCCGGCGCCATTTCAAACAGTGAAACGAATAGAAACACCCTGCAAAGTTCGATTTCGTCTTGGCAAAAGACACTTCCCATGCCGGGAATCGAACCCGGGCCGCGTGGGTGAAAACCACGAATCCTAACAACTAGACCACATGGGATCATGTCGTCAGTGCATTTACATTCGATCGTCCGGCGCCATTTGGAACAGTGAAACGAATAGAAACAACCTGCAAAGTTCGCTTTCGTCTTGGCAAAAGACACTTCCCATGCCGGGAATCGAACCCGGGCCGCGTGGGTGAAAACCACGAATCCTAACCACTAGACCACATGTGATCATGTCGACAGTGCATTTACATTCGATCGTCCGGCGCCATTTCAAACAGTGAAACAAATAGAAACACCCTGCAAAGTGAGTTGGCAAAAGACACTTCCCATGCCGGGAATCGAACCCGGGCCGCGTGGGTGAAAACCACGAATCCTAACCACTAGACCACATGGGATCATGTCGACAGTGCATTTACATTCGATCGTCCGGCGCCATTTCAAACAGTGAAACGAATAGAAACTCCCTGCAAAGTGAGTTGGCAAAAGACACTTCCCATGCCGGGAATCGAACCCGGGCCGCGTGGGTGAAAACCACGAATCCTAACCACTAGACCACATGGGATCATGTCGACAGTGCATTTACATTCGATCGTCCGGCGCCATTTCAAACAGTGAAACGAATAGAAACACCCTGCAAAGAGTTGGCAAAAGACTTCCCATGCCGGGAATCGAACCCGGGCCGCGTGGGTGAAAACCACGAATCCTAACCACTAGACCACATGGGATCATGTCGTCAGAGCATTCACATTCGATCGCCCGGCGCCATTTCAAACAGTGAAACGAATAGAAACACTCTGCAAAGTGCGAGTTCGTGTTGGCAAAAGACACTTCCCATGCCGGGAATCGAACCCGGGCCGCGTGGGTGAAAACCACGAATGCTAACCACTAGACCACATGGGATCATGTCGTCAGAGCATTTACATTCGATCGCCCGGCGCCATTTCAAACAGTGAAACGAATAGAAACACTCTGCAAAGTGCGAGTTCGTGTTGGCAAAAGACACTTCCCATGCCGGGAATCGAACCCGGGCCGCGTGGGTGAAAACCACGAATCCTAACCACTAGACCACATGGGATCATGTCGTCAGAGCATTTACATTCGATCGCCCGGCGCCATTTCAAACAGTGAAACGAATAGAAACTCCCTGCAAAGTGCGCTTTCGTGTTGGCAAAAGACACTTCCCATGCCGGGAATCGAACCCGGGCCGCGTGGGTGAAAACCACGAATCCTAACCACTAGACCACATGGGATCATGTCGTCAGAGCATTTACATTCGATCGCCCGGCGCCATTTCAAACAGTGAAACGAATAGAAACTCCCTGCAAAGTGCGCTTTCGTGTTGGCAAAAGACACTTCCCATGCCGGGAATCGAACCCGGGCCGCGTGGGTGAAAACCACGAATCCTAACCACTAGACCACATGGGATCATGTCGACAGTGCATTTACATTCGATCGCCCGGCGCCATTTCAAACAGTGAAACGAATAGAAACTCCCTGCAAAGTGCGCTTTCGTGTTGGCAAAAGACACTTCCCATGCCGGGAATCGAACCCGGGCCGCGTGGGTGAAAACCACGAATCCTAACCACTAGACCACATGGGATCATGTCGTCAGTGCATTTACATTCGATCGCCCGGCGCCATTTCAAACAGTGAAACGAATAGAAACTCCCTGCAAAGTGCGCTTTCGTGTTGGCAAAAGACACTTCCCATGCCGGGAATCGAACCCGGGCCGCGTGGGTGAAAACCACGAATCCTAACCACTAGACCACATGGGATCATGTCGTCAGTGCATTTACATTCGATCGCCCGGCGCCATTTCAAACAGTGAAACGAATAGAAACTCCCTGCAAAGTGCGCTTTCGTGTTGGCAAAAGACACTTCCCATGCCGGGAATCGAACCCGGGCCGCGTGGGTGAAAACCACGAATCCTAACCACTAGACCACATGGAATCATGTCGTCAGTGCATTTACCATCGATCGTCCGGCACCATTTCGAACAGTGAAACGAATAGAAACACCTGCAAAGTGTGATTTCGTGTTGGCAAAAGACACTTCCCATGCCGGGAATCGAACCCGGGCCGCGTGGGTGAAAACCACGAATCCTAACCACTAGACCACATGGGATCATGTCGTCAGTGCATTTACCATCGATCGTCCGGCACCATTTCGAACAGTGAAACGAATAGAAACACCTGCAAAGTGTGATTTCGTGTTGGCAAAAGACACTTCCCATGCCGGGAATCGAACCCGGGCCGCGTGGGTGAAAACCACGAATCCTAACCATTAGACCACATGGGATCATGTCGTCAGTGCATTTACATTCGATCGCCCGGCGCCATTTCAAACAGTGAAACGAATAGAAACACTCTGCAAAGTGCGAGTTCGTGTTGGCAAAAGACACTTCCCATGCCGGGAATCGAACCCGGGCCGCGTGGGTGAAAACCACGAATCCTAACCACTAGACCACATGGGATCATGTCGTCAGTGCATTTACATTCGATCGTCGGGCGCCATTTCAAACAGTGAAACGAATAGAAACAATTTGCAAAGTGCGATTTCGTCTTGGCAAAAGACACTTCCCATGCCGGGAATCGAACCCGGGCCGCGTGGGTGAAAACCACGAATCCTAACCACTAGACCACATGGGATCATGTCGTGCATTTACATTCGATCGTCCGGCGCTATTTGGAACAGTGAAACGAATAGATACACCCTGCAAAGTTCGCTTTCGTCTTGGTAAAAGACACTTCCCATTCCGAAAATCGAACCCGGGCCGCGTGGGTGAAAACCACGAATCCTAACCACTAGACCACATGGGATCATGTCGTGCATTTACATTCGATCGTCCGGCGCTATTTGGAACAGTGAAACGAATAGAAACACCCTGCAAAGTGCGATTTCCTCTTGGCAAAAGACACTTCCCATGCCGGGAATCGAACACGGGCCGCGTGGGTGAAAACCACGAATCCTAACCACTAGACCACATGGGATCATGTCGACAGTGCATTTACATTCGATCGTCCGGCGCCATTTCAAACAGTGAAACGAATAGAAACACCCTGCAAAGTGAGTTGGCAAAAGACACTTCCCATGCCGGGAATCGAACCCGGGCCGCGTGGGTGAAAACCACGAATCCTAACCACTAGACCACATGGGATCATGTCGTCAGTGCATTTACATTCGATCGTCCGGTGCCATTTCAAACAGTGAAACGAATAGAAACACCCTGCAAAGTGCGATTTCGTCTTGGCAAAAGACACATCCCATGCCGGGAATCGAACCCGGGCCGCGTGGGTGAAAACCACGAATCCTAACCACTAGACCACATGGGATCATGTCGTCAGTGCATTTACATTCGATCATCCGGCGCCATTTCGAACAATGAAACGAAAAGAAACACCCTGCAAAGTGCGATTTCGTCTTGGCAAAAAAACACATCCCATGCCGGGAATCGAACCCGGGCCGCGTGGGTGAAAACCACGAATCCTAACCACTAGACCACATGGGATCATGTCGTCAGTGCATTTACATTCGATCGTCCGGCGCCATTTCAAACAGTGAAACGAATAGAAACACCCTGCAAAGTGCGATTTCGTCTTGGCAAAAGACACATCCCATGCCGGGAATCGAACACGGGCCGCGTGGGTGAAAACCACGAATCCTAACCACTAGACCACATGGGATCATGTTGTCAGTGCATTTACATTCGATCGTCCGGCGCTATTTGGAACAGTGAAACGAATAGATACACCCTGCAAAGTTCACTTTCGTCTTGGTAAAAGACACTTCCCATGCCGGGAATCGAACCCGGGCCGCGTGGATGAAAACCACGAATCCTAAACACTAGACCACATGGGATCATGTCGTCAGAGCATTAAAATTCGATCGTCCGGCGCCATTTCAAACAGTGAAACGAATAGAAACACCCTGCAAAGTGCGATTTCCTCTTGGCAAAAGACACTTCCCATGCCGGGAATCTAACCCGGGCCGCGTGGGTGAAAACCACGAATCCTAGCCACTAGACCACATGGGATCATGTCGACAGTGCATTTACATTCGATCGTCCGGCGCCATTTCAAACAGTGAAACGAATATAAACACCCTGCAAAGTGTTGGCAAAAGACACTTCCCATGCCGGGAATCGAAGCCGGGCCGCGTGGGTGAAAATCACGAATCCTAACCACTAGACCACATGGGATCATGTCGTCAGAGCATTCAAATTCGATCGTCCGGCGCCATTTCAAACAGTGAAACGAATAGAAACACCCTGCAAAGTGCGATTTCCTCTTGGCAAAAGACACTTCCCATGCCGGGAATCGAACCCGGGCCGCGTGGGTGAAAACCACGAATCCTAACCACTAGACCACATGGGATCATGTCGACAGTGCATTTACATTCGATCGTCCGGCGCCATTTCAAACAGTGAAACGAATAGAAACAACCTGCAAAGTGAGTTGGCAAAAGACACTTCCCATGCCGGGAATCGAAGCCGGGCCGCGTGGGTGAAAATCACGAATCCTAACCACTAGACCACATGGGATCATGTCGTCAGTGCTTTTACATTCGATCGTCCGGCGCCATTTCAAACCGTGAAACGAATAGAAACACCCTGCAAAGTGCGATTTCGTCTTAGCAAAAGACACTTCCCATGCCGGGAATCGAACCCGGGCCGCGTGGGTGAAAACCACGAATCCTAACCACTAGACCACATGGGATCATGTCGTCAGTGCTTTTACATTCGATCGTCCGGCGCCATTTCAAACAGTGAAACGAATAGAAACACCCTGCAAAGTGCGATTTCGTCTTGGCAAAAGACACTTCCCATGACGGGAATCGAACCCGGGCCGCGTGGGTGAAAACCACGAATCCTAACCACTAGACCACATGGGATCATGTCGTCAGAGCATTCAAATTCGATCGTCCGGCGCCATTTCAAACAGTGAAACGAATAGAAACACCCTGCAAAGTGCGATTTCGTCTTAGCAAAAGACACTTTCCATGCCGGGAATCGAACCCGGGCCGCGTGGGTGAAAACCACGAATCCTAAACACTAGACCACATGGGATCATGTCGACAGTGCATTTACATTCGATCGTCCGGCGCCATTTCAAACAGTGAAACAAATATAAACACCCTGCAAAGTGAGTTGGCAAAAGACACTTACCATGCCGGGAATCGAAGCCGGGCCGCGTGGGTGAAAACCACGAATCCTAACCACTAGACCACATGGGATCATGTCGACAGTGCATTTACATGCGATCGTCCGGCGCCATTTCAAACAGTGAAACGAATAAAAACACCCGGCAAAGTGTGATTTCGTCTTAGCAAAAGACACTTCCCATGCCGGGAATCGAACCCGGGCCGCGTGGGTGAAAACCACGAATGCTAACCACTAGACCACATGGGATCATGTTGACAGTGCATTTACATTCGATCGTCCGGCGCTATTTGAAACAGTGAAACGAATAGAAACACCCTGCAAAGTGAGTTGGCAAAAGACACTTCCCATGCCGGGAATCGAACCCGGGCCGCGTGGGTGAAAACCACGAATCCTAACCACTAGACCACATGGGATCATGTCGTCAGTGCATTTACATTCGATCGTCCGGTGCCATTTCAAACAGTGAAACGAATAGAAACACCCTGAAAAGTGCGATTTCGTCTTGGCAAAAGACACTTCCCATGACGGGAATCGAACCCAGGCCGCGTGGGTGAAAACCACGAATCCTAACCACTAGACCACATGGGATCATGTCGACAGTGCATTTAGATTCGATCGTCCGGCGCCATTTCAAACAGTGAAACGAATAGAAACACCCTGCAAAGTGAGTTGGCAAAAGACACTTCCCATGCCGGGAATCGAACCCGGGCCGCGTGGGTGAAAACCACGAATCCTAACAACTAGACCACATGGGATCATGTCGACAGTGCATTTACATTCGATCGTCCGGCGCCATTTCAAACAGTGAAACGAATAGAAACACCTGCAAAGTGTGATTTCGTGTTGGCAAAAGACACTTCCCATGACGGGATTCGAACCCGGGCCGCGTGGGTAAAAACCACGAATCCTAACCACTAGACCACATGGGATCATGTCGACAGTGCATTTACATTCGATCGTCCGGCGCCATTTCAAACAGTGAAACGAATAGAAACACCCTGCAAAGTTCGATTTCGTCTTGGCAAAAGACACTTCCCATGCCGGGAATCGAACCCGGGCCGCGTGGGTGAAAACCACGAATCCTAACAACTAGACCACATGGGATCATGTCGTCAGTGCATTTACATTCGATCGTCCGGCGCCATTTGGAACAGTGAAACGAATAGAAACAACCTGCAAAGTTCGCTTTCGTCTTGGTAAAAGACACTTCCCATGCCGGGAATCGAACCCGGGCCGCGTGGGTGAAAACCACGAATCCTAACCACTAGACCACATGGGATCATGTCGTCAGTGCATTTACATTCGATCGCCCGGCGCCATTTCAAACAGTGAAACGAATAGAAACTCCCTGTAAAGTGCGCTTTCGTGTTGGCAAAAGACACTTCCCATGCCGGGAATCGAACCCGGGCCGCGTGGGTGAAATCCACGAATCCTAACCACTAGACCACATGGAATCATGTCGTCAGTGCATTTACCATCGATCGTCCGGCACCATTTCGAACAGTGAAACGAATAGAAACACCTGCAAAGTGTGATTTCGTGTTGGCAAAAGACACTTCCCATGCCGGGAATCGAACCCGGGCAGCGTGGGTGAAAACCACGAATCCTAACCACTAGACCACATGGGATCATGTCGTCAGAGCATTTACATTCGATCGCCCGGCGCCATTTCAAACAGTGAAACGAATAGAAACTCCCTGCAAAGTGCGCTTTCGTGTTGGCAAAAGACACTTCCCATGCCGGGAATCGAACCCGGGCCGCGTGGGTGAAAACCACGAATCCTAACCACTAGACCACATGGGATCATGTCGTCAGTGCATTTACATTCGATCGCCCGGCGCCATTTCAAACAGTGAAACGAATAGAAACTCCCTGCAAAGTGCGCTTTCGTGTTGGCAAAAGACACTTCCCATGCCGGGAATCGAACTCGGGCCGCGTGGGTGAAAACCACGAATCCTAACCACTAGACCACATGGGATCATGTCGTCAGAGCATTTACATTCGATCGCCCGGCGCCATTTCAAACAGTGAAACGAATAGAAACAATCTGCAAAGTGCGATTTCGTCTTGGCAAAAGACACTTCCCATGCCGGGAATCGAACCCGGGCCGCGTGGGTGAAAACCACGAATCCTAAACACTAGACCACATGGGATCATGTCGACAGTGCATTTACATTCGATCGTCCGGCGCCATTTCAAACAGTGAAACAAATATAAACACCCTGCAAAGTGAGTTGGCAAAAGACACTTACCATGCCGGGAATCGAAGCCGGGCCGCGTGGGTGAAAACCACGAATCCTAACCACTAGACCACATGGGATCATGTCGACAGTGCATTTACATGCGATCGTCCGGCGCCATTTCAAACAGTGAAACGAATAAAAACACCCGGCAAAGTGTGATTTCGTCTTAGCAAAAGACACTTCCCATGCCGGGAATCGAACCCGGGCCGCGTGGGTGAAAACCACGAATGCTAACCACTAGACCACATGGGATCATGTTGACAGTGCATTTACATTCGATCGTCCGGCGCTATTTGAAACCGTGAAACGAATAGAAACACCCTGCAAAGTGAGTTGGCAAAAGACACTTCCCATGCCGGGAATCGAACCCGGGCCGCGTGGGTGAAAACCACGAATCCTAACCACTAGACCACATGGGATCATGTCGTCAGTGCATTTACATTCGATCGTCCGGTGCCATTTCAAACAGTGAAACGAATAGAAACACCCTGAAAAGTGCGATTTCGTCTTGGCAAAAGACACTTCCCATGACGGGAATCGAACCCAGGCCGCGTGGGTGAAAACCACGAATCCTAACCACTAGACCACATGGGATCATGTCGACAGTGCATTTAGATTCGATCGTCCGGCGCCATTTCAAACAGTGAAACGAATAGAAACACCCTGCAAAGTGAGTTGGCAAAAGACACTTCCCATGCCGGGAATCGAACCCGGGCCGCGTGGGTGAAAACCACGAATCCTAACAACTAGACCACATGGGATCATGTCGACAGTGCATTTACATTCGATCGTCCGGCGCCATTTCAAACAGTGAAACGAATAGAAACACCTGCAAAGTGTGATTTCGTGTTGGCAAAAGACACTTCCCATGACGGGATTCGAACCCGGGCCGCGTGGGTAAAAACCACGAATCCTAACCACTAGACCACATGGGATCATGTCGACAGTGCATTTACATTCGATCGTCCGGCGCCATTTCAAACAGTGAAACGAATAGAAACACCCTGCAAAGTTCGATTTCGTCTTGGCAAAAGACACTTCCCATGCCGGGAATCGAACCCGGGCCGCGTGGGTGAAAACCACGAATCCTAACAACTAGACCACATGGGATCATGTCGTCAGTGCATTTACATTCGATCGTCCGGCGCCATTTGGAACAGTGAAACGAATAGAAACAACCTGCAAAGTTCGCTTTCGTCTTGGTAAAAGACACTTCCCATGCCGGGAATCGAACCCGGGCCGCGTGGGTGAAAACCACGAATCCTAACCACTAGACCACATGGGATCATGTCGTCAGTGCATTTACATTCGATCGCCCGGCGCCATTTCAAACAGTGAAACGAATAGAAACTCCCTGTAAAGTGCGCTTTCGTGTTGGCAAAAGACACTTCCCATGCCGGGAATCGAACCCGGGCCGCGTGGGTGAAATCCACGAATCCTAACCACTAGACCACATGGAATCATGTCGTCAGTGCATTTACCATCGATCGTCCGGCACCATTTCGAACAGTGAAACGAATAGAAACACCTGAAAAGTGTGATTTCGTGTTGGCAAAAGACACTTCCCATGCCGGGAATCGAACCCGGGCAGCGTGGGTGAAAACCACGAATCCTAACCACTAGACCACATGGGATCATGTCGTCAGAGCATTTACATTCGATCGCCCGGCGCCATTTCAAACAGTGAAACGAATAGAAACTCCCTGCAAAGTGCGCTTTCGTGTTGGCAAAAGACACTTCCCATGCCGGGAATCGAACCCGGGCCGCGTGGGTGAAAACCACGAATCCTAACCACTAGACCACATGGGATCATGTCGTCAGTGCATTTACATTCGATCGCCCGGCGCCATTTCAAACAGTGAAACGAATAGAAACTCCCTGCAAAGTGCGCTTTCGTGTTGGCAAAAGACACTTCCCATGCCGGGAATCGAACTCGGGCCGCGTGGGTGAAAACCACGAATCCTAACCACTAGACCACATGGGATCATGTCGTCAGAGCATTTACATTCGATCGCCCGGCGCCATTTCAAACAGTGAAACGAATAGAAACAATCTGCAAAGTGCGATTTCGTCTTGGCAAAAGACACTTCCCATGCCGGGAATCGGACCCGGGCCGCGTGGGTGAAAACCACGAATCCTAACCACTAGACCACATGGGATCATGTCGTCAGAGCATTTACATTCGATCGCTCGGCGCCATTTCAAACAGTGAAACGAATAGAAACTCCCTGCAAAGTGCGAGTTCGTGTTGGCAAAAGACGCTTCCCATGCCGGGAATCGAACCCGGGCCGCGTCGGTGAAAACCACGAATCCTAACCACTAGACCACATGGGATCATGTCGTCAGTGCATTTACATTCGATCGTCGGGCGCCATTTCAAACAGTCAAACGAATAGAAACAATTTGCAAAGTGCGATTTCGTCTTGGCAAAAGACACTTCCCATGCCGGGAATCGAACCCGGGCCGCGTGGGTGAAAACCACGAATCCTAACCACTAGACCACATGGGATCATGTCGTGCATTTACATTCGATCGTCCGGCGCTATTTGGAACAGTGAAACGAATAGATACACCCTGCAAAGTTCGCTTTCGTCTTGGTAAAAGACACTTCCCATTCCGAAAATCGAACCCGGGCCGCGTGGGTGAAAACCACGAATCCTAACCACTAGACCACATGGGATCATGTCGTGCATTTACATTCGATCGTCCGGCGCTATTTGGAACAGTGAAACGAATAGAAACACCCTGCAAAGTGCGATTTCCTCTTGGCAAAAGACACTTCCCATGCCGGGAATCGAACACGGGCCGCGTGGGTGAAAACCACGAATCCTAACCACTAGACCACATGGGATCATGTCGACAGTGCATTTACATTCGATCGTCCGGCGCCATTTCAAACAGTGAAGCGAATAGAAACACCCTGCAAAGTGAGTTGGCAAAAGACACTTCCCATGCCGGGAATCGAACCCGGGCCGCGTGGGTGAAAACCACGAATCCTAACCACTAGACCACATGGGATCATGTCGTCAGTGCATTTACATTCGATCGTCCGGTGCCATTTCAAACAGTGAAACGAATAGAAACACCCTGCAAAGTGCGATTTCGTCTTGGCAAAAGACACATCCCATGCCGGGAATCGAACCCGGGCCGCGTGGGTGAAAACCACGAATCCTAACCACTAGACCACATGGGATCATGTCGTCAGTGCATTTACATTCGATCATCCGGCGCCATTTCGAACAATGAAACGAAAAGAAACACCCTGCAAAGTGCGATTTCGTCTTGGCAAAAAAACACATCCCATGCCGGGAATCGAACCCGGGCCGCGTGGGTGAAAACCACGAATCCTAACCACTAGACCACATGGGATCATGTCGTCAGTGCATTTACATTCGATCGTCCGGCGCCATTTCAAACAGTGAAACGAATAGAAACACCCTGCAAAGTGCGATTTCGTCTTGGCAAAAGACACATCCCATGCCGGGAATCTGACCCGGGCCGCGTGGGTGAAAACCACGAATCCTAGCCACTAGACCACATGGGATCATGTCGACAGTGCATTTACATTCGATCGTCCGGCGCCATTTCAAACAGTGAAACGAATAGAAACACCCTGCAAAGTGAGTTGGCAAAAGACACTTCCCATGCCGGGAATCGAAGCCGGGCCGCGTGGGTGAAAATCACGAATCCTAACCACTAGACCACATGGGATCATGTCGTCAGAGCATTCAAATTCGATCGTCCGGCGCCATTTCAAACAGTGAAACGAATAGAAACACCCTGCAAAGTGAGTTGGCAAAAGACACTTCCCATGCCGGGAATCGAAGCCGGGCCGCGTGGGTGAAAATCACGAATCCTAACCACTAGACCACATGGGATCATGTCGTCAGAGCATTCAAATTCGATCGTCCGGCGCCATTTCAAACAGTGAAACGAATAGAAACACCCTGCAAAGTGCGATTTCCTCTTGGCAAAAGACACTTCCCATGCCGGGAATCTAACCCGGGCCGCGTGGGTGAAAACCACGAATCCTAACCACTAGACCACATGGGATCATGTTGTCAGTGCATTTACATTCGATCGTCCGGCGCTATTTGGAACAGTGAAACGAATAGATACACCCTGCAAAGTTCACTTTCGTCTTGGTAAAAGACACATCCCATGCCGGGAATCGAACCCGGGCCGCGTGGGTGAAAACCACGAATCCTAACCACTAGACCACATGGGATCATGTCGTCAGTGCATTTACATTCGATCGTCCGGCGCCATTTCAAACAGTGAAACGAATAGAAACACCCTGCAAAGTGCGATTTCGTCTTGGCAAAAGACACATCCCATGCCGGGAATCTGACCCGGGCCGCGTGGGTGAAAACCACGAATCCTAGCCACTAGACCACATGGGATCATGTCGACAGTGCATTTACATTCGATCGTCCGGCGCCATTTCAAACAGTGAAACGAATAGAAACACCCTGCAAAGTGCGATTTCCTCTTGGCAAAAGACACTTCCCATGCCGGGAATCGAAGCCGGGCCGCGTGGGTGAAAATCACGAATCCTAACCACTAGACCACATGGGATCATGTCGTCAGAGCATTCAAATTCGATCGTCCGGCGCCATTTCAAACAGTGAAACGAATAGAAACACCCTGCAAAGTGCGATTTCCTCTTGGCAAAAGACACTTCCCATGCCGGGAATCTAACCCGGGCCGCGTGGGTGAAAACCACGAATCCTAACCACTAGACCACATGGGATCATGTCGACAGTGCATTTACATTCGATCGTCCGGCGCCATTTCAAACAGTGAAACGAATAGAAACACCCTGCAAAGTGAGTTGGCAAAAGACACTTCCCATGCCGGGAATCGAAGCCGGGCCGCGTGGGTGAAAATCACGAATCCTAACCACTAGACCACATGGGATCATGTCGTCAGTGCTTTTACATTCGATCGTCCGGCGCCATTTCAAACCGTGAAACGAATAGAAACACCCTGCAAAGTGCGATTTCGTCTTAGCAAAAGACACTTCCCATGCCGGGAATCGAACCCGGGCCGCGTGGGTGAAAACCACGAATCCTAACCACTAGACCACATGGGATCATGTCGTCAGTGCTTTTACATTCGATCGTCCGGCGCCATTTCAAACAGTGAAACGAATAGAAACACCCTGCAAAGTGCGATTTCGTCTTGGCAAAAGACACTTCCCATGCCGGGAATCGAACCCGGGCCGCGTGGGTGAAAACCACGAATCCTAACCACTAGACCACATGGGATCATGTCGTCAGAGCATTCAAATTCGATCGTCCGGCGCCATTTCAAACAGTGAAACGAATAGAAACACCCTGCAAAGTGCGATTTCGTCTTAGCAAAAGACACTTTCCATGCCGGGAATCGAACCCGGGCCGCGTGGGTGAAAACCACGAATCCTAACCACTAGACCACATGGGATCATGTCGTGCATTTACATTCGATCGTCCGGCGCTATTTGGAACAGTGAAACGAATAGATACACCCTGCAAAGTTCGCTTTCGTCTTGGTAAAAGACACTTCCCATGCCGGGAATCGAACCCGGGCCGCGTGGGTGAAAACCACGAATCCTAAACACTAGACCACATGGGATCATGTCGACAGTGCATTTACATTCGATCGTCCGGCGCCATTTCAAACAGTGAAACAAATATAAACACCCTGCAAAGTGAGTTGGCAAAAGACACTTACCATGCCGGGAATCGAAGCCGGGCCGCGTGGGTGAAAACCACGAATCCTAACCACTAGACCACATGGGATCATGTCGACAGTGCATTTACATGCGATCGTCCGGCGCCATTTCAAACAGTGAAACGAATAAAAACACCCGGCAAAGTGTGATTTCGTCTTAGCAAAAGACACTTCCCATGCCGGGAATCGAACCCGGGCCGCGTGGGTGAAAACCACGAATGCTAACCACTAGACCACATGGGATCATGTCGTGCATTTACATTCGATCGTCCGGCGCCATTTCAAACAGTGAAACGAATAGAAACACCCTGCAAAGTGAGTTGGCAAAAGACACTTCCCATGCCGGGAATCGAAGCCGGGCCGCGTGGGTGAAAATCACGAATCCTAACCACTAGACCACATGGGATCATGTCGTCAGTGCTTTTACATTCGATCGTCCGGCGCCATTTCAAACCGTGAAACGAATAGAAACACCCTGCAAAGTGCGATTTCGTCTTAGCAAAAGACACTTCCCATGCCGGGAATCGAACCCGGGCCGCGTGGGTGAAAACCACGAATCCTAACCACTAGACCACATGGGATCATGTCGTCAGTGCTTTTACATTCGATCGTCCGGCGCCATTTCAAACAGTGAAACGAATAGAAACACCCTGCAAAGTGCGATTTCGTCTTGGCAAAAGACACTTCCCATGCCGGGAATCGAACCCGGGCCGCGTGGGTGAAAACCACGAATCCTAACCACTAGACCACATGGGATCATGTCGTCAGAGCATTCAAATTCGATCGTCCGGCGCCATTTCAAACAGTGAAACGAATAGAAACACCCTGCAAAGTGCGATTTCGTCTTAGCAAAAGACACTTTCCATGCCGGGAATCGAACCCGGGCCGCGTGGGTGAAAACCACGAATCCTAACCACTAGACCACATGGGATCATGTCGTGCATTTACATTCGATCGTCCGGCGCTATTTGGAACAGTGAAACGAATAGATACACCCTGCAAAGTTCGCTTTCGTCTTGGTAAAAGACACTTCCCATGCCGGGAATCGAACCCGGGCCGCGTGGGTGAAAACCACGAATCCTAAACACTAGACCACATGGGATCATGTCGACAGTGCATTTACATTCGATCGTCCGGCGCCATTTCAAACAGTGAAACAAATATAAACACCCTGCAAAGTGAGTTGGCAAAAGACACTTACCATGCCGGGAATCGAAGCCGGGCCGCGTGGGTGAAAACCACGAATCCTAACCACTAGACCACATGGGATCATGTCGACAGTGCATTTACATGCGATCGTCCGGCGCCATTTCAAACAGTGAAACGAATAAAAACACCCGGCAAAGTGTGATTTCGTCTTAGCAAAAGACACTTCCCATGCCGGGAATCGAACCCGGGCCGCGTGGGTGAAAACCACGAATGCTAACCACTAGACCACATGGGATCATGTCGTGCATTTACATTCGATCGTCCGGCGCTATTTGGAACAGTGAAACGAATAGATACACCCTGCAAAGTTCGCTTTCGTCTTGGTAAAAGACACTTCCCATGCCGGGAATCGAACCCGGGCCGCGTGGGTGAAAACCACGAATCCTAAACACTAGACCACATGGGATCATGTCGACAGTGCATTTACATTCGATCGTCCGGCGCCATTTCAAACAGTGAAACAAATATAAACACCCTGCAAAGTGAGTTGGCAAAAGACACTTACCATGCCGGGAATCGAAGCCGGGCCGCGTGGGTGAAAACCACGAATCCTAACCACTAGACCACATGGGATCATGTCGACAGTGCATTTACATGCGATCGTCCGGCGCCATTTCAAACAGTGAAACGAATAAAAACACCCGGCAAAGTGTGATTTCGTCTTAGCAAAAGACACTTCCCATGCCGGGAATCGAACCCGGGCCGCGTGGGTGAAAACCACGAATGCTAACCACTAGACCACATGGGATCATGTTGACAGTGCATTTACATTCGATCGTCCGGCGCTATTTGAAACAGTGAAACGAATAGAAACACCCTGCAAAGTGTGTTGGCAAAAGACACTTCCCATGCCGGGAATCGAACCCGGGCCGCGTGGGTGAAAACCACGAATCCTAACCACTAGACCACATGGGATCATGTCGTCAGTGCATTTACATTCGATCGTCCGGTGCCATTTCAAACAGTGAAACGAATAGAAACACCCTGCAAAGTGCGATTTCGTCTTGGCAAAAGACACTTCCCATGACGGGAATCGAACCCAGGCCGCGTGGGTGAAAACCACGAATCCTAACCACTAGACCACATGGGATCATGTCGTCAGTGCATTCACATTCGATCGTCCGGCGCCATTTTGAAACAGTGAAACGAATAGAAACACCCTGCAAAGTTCGATTTCGTCTTGGCAAAAGACACTTCCCATGCCGGGAATCGAACCCGGGCCGCGTGGGTGAAAACCACGAATCCTAACCACTAAACCACATGGGATCATGTCGACAGTGCATTTACATTCGATCGTCCGGCGCCATTTCAAACAGTGAAACGAATAGAAACACCCTGCAAAGTTCGATTTCGTCTTGGCAAAAGACACTTCCCATGCCGGGAATCGAACCCAGGCCGCGTGGGTGAAAACCACGAATCCTAACAACTAGACCACATGGGATCATGTCGTCAGTGCATTTACATTCGATCGTCCGGCGCCATTTGGAACAGTGAAACGAATAGAAACAACCTGCAAAGTTCGCTTTCGTCTTGGTAAAAGACACTTCCCATGCCGGGAATCGAACCCGGGCCGCGTGGGTGAAAACCACGAATCCTAACCACTAGACCACATGGGATCATGTCGTCAGTGCTTTCACATTCGATCGTCTGGCGCCATTTCAAACAGTGAAACGAATAGAAACACCCTGCAAAGTGCGATTTCGTCTTGGCAAAAGACACTTCCCATGCCGGGAATCGAACCCGGGCCGCGTGGGTGAAAACCACGAATCCTAACCACTAGACCACATGGGATAATCTCGTCAGTGCTTTCACATTCGATCGTCTGGCGCCATTTCAAACAGTGAAACGAATAGAAACACCCTGCAAAGTGCGATTTCGTCTTAGCAAAAGACACTTCCCATGCCGGGAATCGAACCCGGGCCGCGTGGGTGAAAACCACGAATCCTAACAACTAGACCACATGGGATCATGTCGTCAGTGCATTTACATTCGATCGTCCGGCGCCATTTGGAACAGTGAAACGAATAGAAACAACCTGCAAAGTTCGCTTTCGTCTTGGTAAAAGACACTTCCCATGCCGGGAATCGAACCCGGGCCGCGTGGGTGAAAACCACGAATCCTAACCACTAGACCACATGGGATCATGTCGTCAGTGCTTTCACATTCGATCGTCTGGCGCCATTTCAAACAGTGAAACGAATAGAAACACCCTGCAAAGTGCGATTTCGTCTTGGCAAAAGACACTTCCCATGCCGGGAATCGAACCCGGGCCGCGTGGGTGAAAACCACGAATCCTAACCACTAGACCACATGGGATAATCTCGTCAGTGCTTTCACATTCGATCGTCTGGCGCCATTTCAAACAGTGAAACGAATAGAAACACCCTGCAAAGTGCGATTTCGTCTTAGCAAAAGACACTTCCCATGCCGGGAATCGAACCCGGGCCGCGTGGGTGAAAACCACGAATCCTAACCACTAGACCACATGGGATCATGTTGTCAGTGCATTTACATTCGATCGTCCGGCGCCATTTGGAACAGTGAAACCAATAGAAACACTCTGCAAAGTTCGCTTTCGTCTTGGTAAAAGACACTTCCCATGCCGGGAATCGAACCCGGGCCGCGTGGGTGAAAACCACGAATCCTAACCACTAGACCACATGGGATCATGTCGTCAGAGCATTCAAATTCGATCGTCCGGCGCCATTTGAAACAGTGAAACGAATAGAAACACCCTGCAAAGTGCGATTTCCTCTTGGCAAAAGACACTTCCCATGCCGGGAATCGAACCCGGGCCGCGTGGGTGAAAACCACGAATCCTAACCACTAGACCACATGGGATCATGTCGTCAGAGCATTCAAATTCGATCGTCCGGCGCCATTTCAAACAGTGAAACGAATAAAAACACCCTGCAAAGTGCGATTTCCTCTTTGCAAAAGACACTTCCCATGCCGGGAATCGAACCCGGGCCGCGTGGGTGAAAACCACGAATCCTAACCACTAGACCACATGGGATCATGTCGACAGTGCATTTACATTCGATCGTCTGGCGCCATTTCAAACAGTGAAACGAATAGAAACACCCGGCAAAGTGAGTTGGCAAAAGACACTTCCCATGCCGGGAATCGAACCCGGGCCGCGTGGGTGAAAACCACGAATCCTAACCACTAGACCACATGGGATCATGTCGTCAGTGCTTTTACATTCGATCGTCCGGCGCCATTTCAAACAGTGAAACGAATAGAAACACCCTGCAAAGTGCGATTTCGTCTTGGCAAAAGACACTTCCCATGCCGGGAATCGAACCCGGGCCGCGTGGGTGAAAACCACGAATCCTAACCACTAGACCACATGGGATCATGTCGTCAGTGCTTTCACATTCGATCGTCTGGCGCCATTTCAAACAGTGAAACGAATAGAAACACCCTGCAAAGAGTTGGCAAAAGACTTCCCATGCCGGGAATCGAACCCGGGCCGCGTGGGTGAAAACCACGAATCCTAACCACTAGACCACATGGGATCATGTCGTCAGTGTTTTTACATTCGATTGTCCGGCGCCATTTCAAACAGTGAAACGAATAGAAACAATCTGCGAAATGCGATTTCGTCTTGGCAAAAGACACTTCTCATGCCGGGAATCGAACCCGGGCCGCGTGGGTGAAAACCACGAATCCTAACCACTAGACCACATGGGATCATGTCGACAGTGCATTTACATTCGATTGTCCGGCGCCATTTCAAACAGTGTAACGAATAGAAACACCCTGCAAAGTGCGATTTCCTCTTGGCAAAAGACACTTCCCATGCCGGGAATCGAACCCGGGCCGCGTGGGTGAAAACCACGAATCCTAACCACTAGACCACATGGGATCATGTCGTCAGAGCATTCAAATTCGATCGTCCGGCGCCATTTGAAACAGTGAAACGAATAGAAACACCCTGCAAAGTGCGATTTCCTCTTGGCAAAAGACACTTCCCATGCCGGGAATCGAACCCGGGCCGCGTGGGTGAAAACCACGAATCCTAACCACTAGACCACATGGGATCATGTCGTTAGAGCATTCAAATTCGATCGTCCGGCGCCATTTCAAACAGTGAAACGAATAGAAACACCCTGCAAAGTGCGATTTCCTCTTGGCAAAAGACACTTCCCATGCCGGGAATCGAACCCGGGCCGCGTGGGTGAAAACCACGAATCCTAACCACTAGACCACATGGGATCATGTCGACAGTGCATTTACATTCGATCGTCTGGCGCCATTTCAAACAGTGAAACGAATAGAAACACCCTGCAAAGTGAGTTGGCAAAAGACACTTCCCATGCCGGGAATCGTACCCGGGCTGCGTGGGTGAAAACCACGAATCCTAACCACTAGACCACATGGGATCATGTCGTCAGTGCTTTTACATTCGATCGTCCGGCGCCATTTCAAACAGTGAAACGAATAGAAACACCCTGCAAAGTGCGATTTCGTCTTGGCAAAAGACACTTCCCATGCCGGGAATCGAACCCGGGCCGCGTGGGTGAAAACCACGAATCCTAACCACTAGACCACATGGGATCATGTCGTCAGTGCTTTCACATTCGATCGTCTGGCGCCATTTCAAACAGTGAAACGAATAGAAACACCCTGCAAAGAGTTGGCAAAAGACTTCCCCTGCCGGGAATCGAACCCGGGCCGCGTGGGTGAAAACCACGAATCCTAACCACTAGACCACATGGGATCATGTCGTCAGTGCTTTTACATTCGATTGTCCGGCGCCATTTCAAACAGTGAAACGAATATAAACAATCTGCGAAATGCGATTTCGTCTTGGCAAAAGACACTTCTCATGCCGGGAATCGAACCCGGGCCGCGTGGGTGAAAACCACGAATCCTAACCACTAGACCACATGGGATCATGTCGACAGTGCATTTACATTCGATTGTCCGGCGCCATTTCAAACAGTGTAACGAATAGAAACACCCTGCAAAGTGCGATTTCCTCTTGGCAAAAGACACTTCCCATGCCGGGAATCGAACCCGGGCCGCGTGGGTGAAAACCACGAATCCTAACCACTAGACCACATGGGATCATGTCGACAGTGCATTTACATTCGATCGTCCGGCGCCATTTGGAACAGTGAAACGAATAGAAACAACCTGCAAAGTTCGCTTTCGTCTTGGTAAAAGACACTTCCCATGCCGGGAATCGAACCCGGGCCGCGTGGGTGAAAACCACGAATCCTAACCACTAGACCACATGGGATCATGTCGTCAGAGCATTTACATTCGATCGTCCGGCGCCATTTCAAACAGTGAAACGAATAGAAACACCTTGCAAAGTGAGTTGGCAAAAGACACTTCCCATGCCGGGAATCGAACCCGGGCCGCGTGGGTGAAAACCACGAATCCTAACCACTAGACCACATGGGATCATGTTGTCAGTGCATTTACATTCGATCGTCCGGCGCCATTTGGAACAGTGAAACGAATAGAAACAACCTGCAAAGTTCGCTTTCGTCTTGGTAAAAGACACTTCCCATGCCGGGAATCGAACCCGGGCCGCGTGGGTGAAAACCACGAATCCTAACCACTAGACCACATGTGATCATGTCGTCAGAGCATTCAAATTCGCTCGTCCGGCGCCATTTGAAACAGTGAAACGAATAGAATCACCCTGCAAAGTGCGATTTCCTCTTGGCAAAAGACACTTCCCATGCCGGGAATCGAACCCGGGCCGCGTGGGTGAAAACCACGAATCCTAACCACTAGACCACATGGGATCATGTCGTCAGAGCATTCAAATTCGATCGTCCGGCGCCATTTCAAACAGTGAAACGAATAGAAACACCCTGCAAAGTGCGATTTCCTCTTGGCAAAAGACACTTCCCATGCCGGGAATCGAACCCAGGCCGCGTGGGTGAAAACCACGAATCCTAACCACTAGACCACATGGGATCATGTCGACAGTGCATTTACATTCGATCGTCTGGCGCCATTTCAAACAGTGAAACGAATAGAAACACCCTGCAAAGTGAGTTGGCAAAAGACACTTCCCATGCCGGGAATCGAACCCGGGCCGCGTGGGTGAAAACCACGAATCCTAACCACTAGACCACATGGGATCATCTCGTCAGTGCTTTCACATTCGATCGTCTGGCGCCATTTCAAACAGTGAAACGAATAGAAACACCCTGCAAAGTGCGATTTCCTCTTGGCAAAAGACACTTCCCATGCCGGGAATCGAACCCGGGCCGCGTGGGTGAAAACCACGAATCCTAACCACTAGACCACATGGGATCATGTCGTCAGTGCTTTTACATTCGATCGTCCGGCGCCATTTCAAACAGTGAAACGAATAGACACACCCTGCAAAGTGCGATTTCGTCTTGGCAAAAGACACTTCCCATGCCGGGAATCGAACCCGGGCCGCGTGGGTGAAAACCACGAATCCTAACCACTAGACCACATGGGATCATGTCGTCAGTGCTTTCACATTCGATCGTCTGGCGCCATTTCAAACAGTGAAACGAGTAGAAACACCCTGCAAAGAGTTGGCAAAAGACTTCCCATGCCGGGAATCGAACCCGGGCCGCGTGGGTGAAAACCACGAATCCTAACCACTAGACCACATGGGATCATGTCGTCAGTGCTTTTACATTCGATTGTCCGGCGCCATTTCAAACAGTGAAACGAATAGAAACAATCTGCGAAATGCGATTTCGTCTTGGCAAAAGACACTTCTCATGCCGGGAATCGAACCCGGGCCGCGTGGGTGAAAACCACGAATCCTAACCACTAGACCACATGGGATCATGTCGTCAGTGCTTTTACATTCGATCGTCCGGCGCCATTTCAAACAGTGAAACGAATAGAAACACCCTGCAAAGTGCGATTTCGTCTTGGCAAAAGACACTTCCCATGCCGGGAATCGAACCCGGGCCGCGTGGGTGAAAACCACGAATCCTAACCACTAGACCACATGGGATCATGTCGTCAGTGCTTTCACATTCGATCGTCTGGCGCCATTTCAAACAGTGAAACGAATAGAAACACCCTGCAAAGTGAGTTGGCAAAAGACACTTCCCATGCCGGGAATCGAACCCGGGCCGCGTGGGTGAAAACCACGAATCCTAACCACTAGACCACATGGGATCATGTCGTCAGTGCTTTTACATTCGATCGTCCCGCGTTATTTCGGCCATTAGTAAATCATACAACATACAACATACCATCATACAATCATACCATCATACCATCATACTACGGTATCATACCATCATACCATGGTATCATACCATCATACCAAGGTATCATACCACCATACCACCATACCATCATACCACCATACCACCATACCATCATACCACCATACCACCATATCACCATACCACCATACCACCATACATATTATATTATCTTACCATCATATTTTCCAGCGTTTTCCGGGAGCGAGTGTGCCTTTGTATCTTTAAAACACGCTTCACAGCGCTCTTGTGCGTTTTTAACGTTGTAAACACACAGTAAATTGTAAAACGGTCTTTGGTTACATCCATATGCTGTCCTTCTCTGTGTTTGGAAGATCCCAAATTGTCTTCATTTGATTTCTATCTACATTTTATTTAGATTTTCTTGGTGATTGTCATGTTGAGCCTAAGCCTGGGAAGGAATCACCAAGGTGAAGCAAGAAGGTTGAGAGGAAAGACATATTGAGAATAGAGGAGAGTATAGCGAGAGAAGTATTGTCAGAATTGACACCGTCCAGGGTTGAGGCAGCAGCTTCGGCGTGAGCTCTGAATGTTTTTTTCTTTTCGTGTATTGTAGAGCTACTAAATTTTAGTTTAGCAAAATGGAAATACATATCCATGCACATCGTTGTTTTTTTTCTTAAAAAAGCCGCTGAATTCGATTCCTTGGTGGCACGGCGATGCTCGCATGCATAGCATCGAACGAGAGAAAGCATTTCTGCGCGAACGATACTTGCTCTTTGAATATCGTTGCGTTTCTTCACTTCATGTCCGCGATGTCTGGGAGTCGATGGTCGGACGCTCGGACGGGTCGGTTGATCACCACTGTACGAATTATGAACCTATACAAAAAATTCAATTCAAATCTCAACATTTGTCCGGTATCGCATTATGTGATTGTAGTTCAAACATCAATTATTCACCGAGTAGCACCGGGAAGCATAAGTATTCCATCTTGTCGCGTCGGTGTCCGCGACCACGTTCTTCCATTCCTCCTCGAAGGATACAAACAAACACAGAATACAAACAGCAGCGGCTTAATCTCCTACATATGTACTTTCAATGAAATTGTTGCGTTTTTTCACTTCATCTTGAGTGTGAGAGTCGTTCTCGATAAGGGAGAGAGAGATGTTCGCGTCTCTCACATTCAAAACTTGGAAAATGAAAAAAAAACTAACGTTAAAACAATGAAAAAAGAAATGAAAAAGCGACTGACGCGAGACGTGATATGAAAGTGCGCGCGAAACCGTTTCGAAATCACGTGGTATGCTGGTATGGTGGTATGATAGAATTCATAGTTGTATGAGTGCAAAATTATGTTATGTTGTATGATGGTATGGTAGTATGCTCGTATGGTGGTATGATAGTATGG
Organism: Rhabditoides inermis; assembly: GCA_963966185.1. Classification (NCBI taxonomy): domain Eukaryota; kingdom Metazoa; phylum Nematoda; class Chromadorea; order Rhabditida; family Rhabditidae; genus Rhabditoides; species Rhabditoides inermis. The sequence goes on along the minus strand of CAWZYM010000191.1, from coordinate 488,035 downwards.
TAGTATGGTGGTATGTGCTATGGTGGTATGATGGTATGTTGTATGTTGTATGATTTACTAATTGCCCGTTATTTCAAACAGTGAAACGAATAGAAACACCCTGCAAAGTGCGATTTCCTCTTGGCAAAAGACACTTCCCATGCCGGGAATCGAACCCGGGCCGCGTGGGTGAAAACCACGAATCCTAACCACTAGACCACATGGGATCATGTCGACAGTGCTTTCACATTCGATCGTCCGGCGCCATTTCAAACAGTGAAACGAATAGAAACACCCTGCAAAGTGAGTTGGCAAAAGACACTTCCCATGCCGGGAATCGAACCCGGGCCGCGTGGGTGAAAACCACGAATCCTAACCACTAGACCACATGGGATCATGTCGTCAGTGCTTTCACATTCGATCGTCTGGCGCCATTTCAAACAGTGAAACGAATAGAAACACCCTGCAAAGTGAGTTGGCAAAAGACACTTCCCATGCCGGGAATCGAACCTGGGCCGCGTGGGTGAAAACCACGAATCCTAACCACTAGACCACATGGGATCATGTCGTCAGTGCTTTTACATTCGATTGTCCGGCGCCATTTCAAACAGTGAAACGAATAGAAACAATCTGCGAAATGCGATTTCGTCTTGGCAAAAGACACTTCTCATGCCGGGAATCGAACCCGGGCCGCGTGGGTGAAAACCACGAATCCTAACCACTAGACCACATGGGATCATGTCGACAGTGCATTTACATTTGATTGTCCGGCGCCATTTCAAACAGTGAAACGAATAGAAACACTCTGCAAAGTTCGCTTTCGTCTTGGTAAAAGACACTTCCCATGCCGGGAATCGAACCCGGGCCGCGTGGGTGAAAACCACGAATCCTAACCACTAGACCACATGGGATCATGTCGTCAGAGCATTCAAATTCGATCGTCCGGCGCCATTTGAAACAGTGAAACGAATAGAAACACTCTGCAAAGTGCGATTTCGTCTTGGCAAAAGACACTTCCCATGCCGGGAATCGAACCCGGGCCGCGTGGGTGAAAACCACGAATCCTAACCACTAGACCACATGGGATCATGTCGACAGTGCATTTACATTCGATTGTCCGGCGCCATTTCAAACAGTGAAACGAATAGAAACACTCTGCAAAGTTCGCTTTCGTCTTGGTAAAAGACACTTCTCATGCCGGGAATCGAACCCGGGCCGCGTGGGTGAAAACCACGAATCCTAACCACTAGACCACATGGAATCATGTCGACAGTGCATTTACATTCGATTGTCCGGCGCCATTTCAAACAGTGTAACGAATAGAAACACCCTGCAAAGTGAGTTGGCAAAAGACACTTCCCATGCCGGGAATCGAACCCGGGCCGCGTGGGTGAAAACCACGAATCCTAACCACTAGACCACATGGGATCATGTCGTCAGTGCTTTTACATTCGATCGTCCGGCGCCATTTCAAACAGTGAAACGAATAGAAACACCCTGCAAAGTGCGATTTCGTCTTGGCAAAAGACACTTCCCATGCCGGGAATCGAACCCGGGCCGCGTGGGTGAAAACCACGAATCCTAACCACTAGACCACATGGGATCATGTCGACAGTGCATTTACATTCGATTGTCCGGCGCCATTTCAAACAGTGTAACGAATAGAAACACCCTGCAAAGTGCGGTTTCCTCTTGGCAAAAGACACTTCCCATGCCGGGAATCGAACCCGGGCCGCGTGGGTGAAAACCACGAATCCTAACCACTAGACCACATGGGATCATGTCGTCAGAGCATTCACATTCGATCGTCCGGCGCCATTTCAAACAGTGAAACGAATAGAAACACCCTGCAAAGTGAGTTGGCAAAAGACACTTCCCATGCCGGGAATCGAACCCGGGCCGCGTGGGTGAAAACCACGAATCCTAACCACTAGACCACATGGGATCATGTCGACAGTGCATTTACATTCGATTGTCCGGCGCCATTTCAAACAGTGAAACGAATAGAAACAATCTGCGAAATGCGATTTCGTCTTGGCAAAAGACACTTCTCATGCCGGGAATCGAACCCGGGCCGCGTGGGTGAAAACCTCGAATCCTAACCACTAGACCACATGGGATCATGTCGTCAGTGCTTTTACATTCGATTGTCCGGCGCCATTTCAAACAGTGAAACGAATAGAAACAATCTGCGAAATGCGATTTCGTCTTGGCAAAAGACACTTCTCATGCCGGGAATCGAACCCGGGCCGCGTGGGTGAAAACCACAAATCCTAACCACTAGACCACATGGGATCATGTCGACAGTGCATTTACATTCGATTGTCCGGCGCCATTTCAAACAGTGAAACGAATAGAAACACTCTGCAAAGTTCGCTTTCGTCTTGGTAAAAGACACTTCCCATGCCGGGAATCGAACCCGGGCCGCGTGGGTGAAAACCACGAATCCTAACCACTAGACCACATGGGATCATGTCGTCAGAGCATTCAAATTCGATCGTCCGGCGCCATTTGAAACAGTGAAACGAATAGAAACACTCTGCAAAGTTCGCTTTCGTCTTGGTAAAAGACACTTCCCATGCCGGGAATCGAACCCGGGCCGCGTGGGTGAAAACCACGAATCCTAACCACTAGACCACATGGGATCATGTCGTCAGAGCATTCAAATTCGATCGTCCGGCGCCATTTGAAACAGTGAAACGAATAGAAACACTCTGCAAAGTTCGCTTTCGTCTTGGTAAAAGACACTTCCCATGCCGGGAATCGAACCCGGGCCGCGTGGGTGAAAACCACGAATCCTAACCACTAGACCACATGGGATCATGTCGTCAGAGCATTCAAATTCGATCGTCCGGCGCCATTTGAAACAGTGAAACGAATAGAAACACTCTGCAAAGTGCGATTTCGTCTTGGCAAAAGACACTTCCCATGCCGGGAATCGAACCCGGGCCGCGTGGGTGAAAACCACGATTCCTAACCACTAGACCACATGGGATCATGTCGACAGTGCATTTACATTCGATTGTCCGGCGCCATTTCAAACAGTGAAACGAATAGAAACACTCTGCAAAGTTCGCTTTCGTCTTGGTAAAAGACACTTCTCATGCCGGGAATCGAACCCGGGCCGCGTGGGTGAAAACCACGAATCCTAACCACTAGACCACATGGGATCATGTCGTCAGTGCTTTCACATTCGATCGTCTGGCGCCATTTCAAACAGTGAAACGAATAGAAACACCCTGCAAAGTGAGTTGGCAAAAGACACTTCCCATGCCGGGAATCGAACCCGGGCCGCGTGGGTGAAAACCACGAATCCTAACCACTAGACCACATGGGATCATGTCGTCAGTGCTTTTACATTCGATCGTCCCGCGTTATTTCAAACAGTGAAACGAATAGAAACACCCTGCAAAGTGCGATTTCCTCTTGGCAAAAGACACTTCCCATGCCGGGAATCGAACCCGGGCCGCGTGGGTGAAAACCACGAATCCTAACCACTAGACCACATGGGATCATGTCGTCAGTGCATTTACATTCGATCGTCCGGCGCCATTTCAAACAGTGAAACGAATAGAAACACCCTGCAAAGTGAGTTGGCAAAAGACACTTCCCATGCCGGGAATCGAACCCGGGCCGCGTGGGTGAAAACCACGAATCCTAACCACTAGACCACATGGGATCATGTCGTCAGTGCTTTCACATTCGATCGTCCGGCGCCATTTCAAACAGTGAAACGAATAGAAACACCCTGCAAAGTGAGTTGGCAAAAGACACTTCCCATGCCGGGAATCGAACCCGGGCCGCGTGGGTGAAAACCACGAATCCTAACCACTAGACCACATGGGATCATGTCGTCAGTGCTTTTACATTCGATCGTCCGGCGCCATTTCAAACAGTGTAACAAATAGAAACAATCTGCAAAATGCGATTTCGTCTTCGCAAAAGACACTTCCCATGCCGGGAATCGAACTCGGGCCGCGTGGGTGAAAACCACGAATCCTAACCACTAGACCACATGGGATCATGTCGTCAGTGCATTTACATTCGATCGTCCGGCGCCATTTCAAACAGTGAAACGAATAGAGACTCCCTTCAAAGTGCGATTTCATATTTCGGCAATTTTCGATGCGGCCTCGTTAGAAACGAATGGACGCCATGCGCGGAAATCAAATCATTTATTTTCATTTGTGTTATTATTGTCGCGGAGTATGCATGAATTACCGGTGATGAGGGTGGTTAGACGTGATAAATACGTGATAAATAACTATGCACAGAGTAGTGATACGCCACAGGGAAGGGGTATGTGGGTGACAAAGGGACCCTCTACTCCCTCTCTCCCTCGCTCTTGTCGGCGCACTCCGGCGAGCAGAACGCCTCCCCCCTGTGCTGTGGGAACTGTCCCGGCTGCTGCTCCAGCATACCGCAGTGCGAGCACAGAGAGAAGCCCGCGCTGCAACGATATCGTTATATTTTAAATTGCTGTTTTGTAAAGTCACGTTGTTATTGTTTATATGTTTTGAGAATTTTCGACAAGTGATAGCAGAGAGAGAAGCCCGCGCTGTTATGAGCAAAACTACTGAGAATATCAATACCACTGTTCCAGGTTCAAGTACTCTTTCCTCTCGAGTAGCCCAAGTGTCTTGCTTACTCGCTACTCTGCTAAGCACTCCGGAAGAGTTTCCAAACCCGTAACTATATCGTTCTACCTCTTCTTCTTCTCCACGAATCGGTCGCCGAATATGATGTTGGTGCCGTTGGGCCGCCACTGCTGGAGGATGTATCGATCGAAGTCCAGCAGAACCCACGTGCGGTTGCCTGCAAGATACTCTTCTACAGTCGGTTCAAATCTATAGGGTATTGCCCTCTTCCATCAATCAAATCAATCAATCAATCGTCTTAGGCACTACCGCACCGGCTGGCCTTCTCCACCGCCGACAACAGGGACGACCCAGCAAAGAAGAAGGGGTACCAAGACAAGTTCTGGGTGTGCTTCCCGAAGATCAAGTGCCCCCTTCCATCGCACGGCAATATTGCAGGCCTTTCTTTTCTCGCCACAGTATTTTTGCAATTGCGCTCAAATACAAAAATATAAATTCCGCGCTTTGTATGACCAGAACTGTCAGCTAGCATTATTATATATTGTTGTTGTCTAGAAATTGGTTCTCGATAATTACTGATGAAAAAGTTTATTCTTATAAAAAATTCAGTGAAACGTACTTTATTCACTAGACCTTTTTGATAAATGCGGAAGATTAAACGAACCTCTATAGAACTCCTGGAAGAGCACTACCCGATCGTCCGGCTGCCACTCGGGATCAGTCTCGAATCTGGGAATCAATCGATAATCAATCGATTAGACTCGAGAGAGAGAGAGAGAGAGAGAGAGAGAGACAGACAGACAGACGGACAGATGCTCCTACCGTATTCCCTTCTTCTTCGCCTTCTCCTCCTTCCACCGCGCCTGCAGGGTGGAGAGGATGCGGGAGAAAACAAGGAACGCGTACTTCTGGCCTGAATGAGGTACGTTTCACTGAAACGTATCACTGATACGGTTCACTTATGCGTTTCACTGATACGTTTCACTGATGCGTTTCACTGATACGTTTCACTGGGATTGTATTGGGGGGAACGGAACAACACAGCAACACACCTTCACTGAAGTCTGACAATCACGACGCATAGTTCAACAAACGTTTACAGAAGCCGAAAAAATACTGGAGTCTCGCTCATGTGAAATGGTTTTTTTTAATTCTTGTCATTGATGAAAGTCAAACCTATCTTACAGTATATCACCCATAATATTGGGTATGTCAGTTAAAAGACAATTAAAGATGTTCAAGTAAGCACAAGTACATTCTCACCGTTTGCCAGCCGATAGGTACCTTTGCGACTTACATAACGGCAGTTACAATTCATATGGATAAAATACAGAGACACGAGATTTCGTGTATTATTAGATAGCGTTACTTATAATTTTGAATATAAAAAGAACTCTCATCATTGGACAGCCGTAGTAAACGAAGTAAGTAAGGCACCTACAAATCGAAAAAGGAACAAAGTAAAACTAAACTCTCACCATTAGCCAGCCGATATGTGATGTCATTTGGCTGACCGAACACGCGCGTGAACGACTCGGAGGAGGGAGACTGGAAAGGGATTAGGTGATAGATTATCATGTTATGTGGTATTATACTCGAACTATTTTTGTTCTGGAAATACGATCTATAAAGAAGAAGAGCACTAGTTTTTTTCTGACGGTTGAAAAGTTCATTTCTACTACTGGCGGAGATTGAGCAAGATCAGGATCAGGAGATATCCTCCTGTGAACGGATTCTTAGTCTGTTCTTTTTTCTCTTTTCTGAAGACTTTTTTTAGGTCCTTCAAACTTTTCTGACGACCTTTAAGCTTTCCCTATCGTAAATCTCCGTCTGTCTGCCTTTCTGATATTTTTGTACGGAAATATTAGAGCTGTAGATCTACCGTCCACCCACCGTGAACGGGTTGCCCGTCTGCCTTCCCTTAGCCAGTGCGAGGAGGGCGGCCGAGATATCGGGGAACGAGGCGATGGTGGACAGGTCGGAGATGAACTGAGAGGGAGGAGATTCGAGTGTTTGAGATTTCCGATTGTGCTGAAGGTGTGGGCATTTCGTATCCTTCTAGGGAGTGGACTAGACGAGAAAGGGAATGAGAGTATGGGAGGTTGGGAGGTCAGTGAGTACGGAGGTGACACTCTATTTTCGGGGGATGAGGAAGTGTTTCGAATCTTCATATCTCATTGGGATGGAGGGCGATTTTCCGTATGTTCCGCGCGAATCTCGGAGATGTAGAGATGGAAGAGGGATCGAGCGAGTGCAGGGAGAAGGGCATGGGTGGGATCAGGGTGGGGTTCGTATGGTCTCCTAGACGCGAATTCATGGACCGCAGTTTTGGATAACGTCAGGGAATATGAAGGTGGAAGGAGAGAGCGGGGGGAGAGGGAGAGAGAGAGGGGGGGGGGAGAGTGTGTGTGTGTGTGAGAGAGAGAGAGAGAGAGAGTGAGAAAGAGTGTGTGTGTATGTGAGAGAGAGAGAGGGAGAGAGGGAGAGAGAGAGAGAGAGAGAGAGAGAGAGACAGACAGACAGAGCAGCCCCCCTCCCCCCCACCTGTTTGGCCAGCTCGTCGTCCCCGCCCTCCTCGCCGAGGAATCTGTGGATCGCCGTGAACGCGTCGTCGGTGTGGAACAGCGTTTCCTGGAAAGCTTTTTTCGATATTCATTTTCTCCTGGATGTTTCGCACCTGACGAATCCGGCACTCGGTAGAATTTGAACTGTGCCACTGTTTTTTGCAATTCGAATTGTCAAATATTAATTATTCATCACAATGATAAAGCTATTTCATATGCACTCACATCATCATTGCCCACGTAGATCGTGACTTTGAATATATTTTTACATTTTGTAAACGTTGTTACTTTGTAAACTTTGTGAACTTTGTTACTCATTGCCCACGTAGATCGTGACTTTGAATCTTTTTTCTTACATTTTGTAAACGTTGTTACTTTGTAAGCTTTGTAAGCTTTGTGACTAGTCACTCACATCATCATTGGCCACGTAGTTGATGACGTATCCTCTGACAGAGATGACGAGGCGGGACCACCACAGGCGCGCGAGAGAAGAGCGCATCTGGGAGAGTAGTACAGTATGAAGCACGGCCCGGATAGTTGCACCGTGGACAGTGGCGCGCGCACTGACCGCTCCGCAAGGCACGCGACGCGCCAGCTCCACTGCGAATTACCAGCAAGCGCTAGAGCGCGATAATTTCTCGACTGAAATCGCTACGCGCTCATTCACTCGCGGGGCAGCCTGCGCGCCAGCCGCTCTTTCTGTGGGCGCGCTGTGCAACTATCCGGGCCGTGCTAGGTGTGGCCATATACCGTCGTTGGAAAATCGTTGGGCTATGGTGTAGTGTCATGGTCCTCCTTCGACCCCTCGTGAATCTCTTGAATCGGGGAAATACCTTCACTTTTACATTTATGTAGGTGTGTACTGTATGTATACGGTAGTACAGTATGTAGGTATTCCGGCATTTCGATAAAACGTTTCAAACTATTTTGAAATGACTGTGAGAGTGGGTAATTTTGCTTCAAAATCTTGATCAGCAGATACGTTTCACTTGACACGTTTAACTAATTGAGAGTTTCCGGCATAATAAAACGGTTATGGGAATTCCTTCTGAAAATAATCGTATCATAAAGACGAAAAGGTAAACCTTTAGTGTGCGGCTGAAAAGAATGAATGGATTCGAAAAAGTAAACTGTAAACTAGTGGTGATCTGCGCAATGATGTTTCTCTCGGAAAGCATGTCTGCATGTCTGCTCTAAACCTTATCTTTTTTCAGTCTTCTTTCTTTTACAGAGATCTGGTGTATAAAATAAAAAAAAATGTTCACGAATTATGATACAAAAAGAATTGTGATAAGTTTTTGCCGTCAAAAATTGTTTCTAGCATCTTGGCATACCTGCTGGAACTCATCCACGTCGAGCTTCTTCCTGCCAACTGACTCATCCAGGTAGGCTGACTTCGGGAACAACTCCGTGTCCTCCATGGAGACGGGAAGCGTCATTATGAACGCTGAAACGTATTTTTGTTACGTAACGTTACGTTTCGAAAGGCGAGCTTACATCGCATTCCGGAGAGGGGCACAATGGAGGGTACTGCGAAGAGAGGAAAGCGGGGACTGTGAATGAGAGTGGGTGGAGGCGAGAGAGAGGGGGGGAGGAGGGAGTATCATTTGAATGACAAATCGTTTGAAAAAGAGAAGAGTGGACAGTGAGTCAAGGACGGGATGAAAAGGGTAGGGCGAGCAGAGAGAGAGAGAGAGGAGGAGGGAGTGTTTGTTTGCGCTGCATCAGTGGAACACGGAGAAGATACTATGGCAAACGTCTTTCGAGTAGCCACGAAATCACAATTCAAGGGCGATCGAGAGGATAAGATCTAATGATATGCAACTATTTCGAAATCAAATTGAAATTAAAGACAATTAAAAACTAGGATTCATGTCATGGATGAAACCGTTGTTCGTAGTGGGAAGGCGGAGAAGAAAGGAGCCGGGAGTGAGACGGTAGAGAAACAGGTTCTGATATGACTATCACGCGAAGACCACGTTATGTGACTATCCGCCTCTCGTCTGTGAGAGAGCGGCGAGAGAGCGAGAGGAATTAGGAATCGCTATTCACCACAGCAATTTAGTGAATATCCCACTACGGTTACGCCCTTTCGATCACTTCGAGTTAATTAAATGCGACGATGCGTATCGTTACGAAACACTTATTATTTTTAGCTGTGATTTGTCAAAAACATTAAAATAGTCCGATTGGGAGTCAGAACTGTTTTCGATGTTGTTTTGTGTCTGTTTTGCATATTTTATCGTACTAATTTGAGGTGACTTGTTACGTTAGAATGTAGACATGTTGTGTCTGCACTTTCCTCTTGTTCATTTCCAGTGATCGATAGTATCGCTCCTGTTTTGTCGCTTTCTTTCATCGTTGTCCAAAACCGTCCTCCTCCTCGAATTGTCACAACAACTGGTGGTTGTGTGACCGTCTGCCCATCTCTCTCTCCCACACCCATGTGCAGTTCGTGTTTGCTTGCGTTCTCTCTCACTCGCCTCGCCTCTGCTGATTCGATCGATACGCGTTGTTGTTGCATGGAAATCCGTGTGCTTTCGTTTCTTTCTCTGCTCGAATTGTGATATATTCAAACCGTTCTCACTGTATGGCATTTGTAGGACCGGCGGAGTGGACACTTTGGGTGGTGTCTGAATCCGCACATTCGTCCGCTCTCTCACACACGACGCTCCACGCGTCATTTTCTCGCCTACGCAGCGCACTGTCAGCTGATATTCACGGGTAGCTCTCATTCGTCACGCGACACACATCTCACAGTGAGTTCGCCCCTTTGTTTTCGGTGAAATGTCTGACACACCCTGATCCTCACTTCGTTTCTGTATCCTATTCTTCTTTGTTATATTGTTATCGCAATATATATCATCTTATCATCTTGTGTCTGTGTCATCGTGCATTCCTACTATCGTTTCAGTCATGAGCGAGTTGGACGAGCACATCTGCGGCAAGATACGCAAGTACATGCGCCAGCTCGACGACGATGACAAGGTACGGGCGGCCCTGTCCCGGACAGAGTTTATTAAATATGCAAATTTCGAAACTTACATATTTTGTCCCAATTGGGACAGTGGAGTAAGTTCTGTGTGGTTGGGAGTGTAAACTCTGTCCGAGGTTGGGTGTGTCATTTGCATATTCATAGAATAGCATAGTTTATTTATAAGTTGTTATACACACAGCTACGGTTTGCGTAAATAATTAAGTCTGGCAATCAGTCAGATGAAAGGACAGAAACAGTACGTATTATGTACGATGTGCATCGTTTTGTATTCTTTTCTAATATATATATATATATATATATATATATATATATAATCACAGATCATGCACGCTCTGGGGCGCCTCGATCGCATTGACATGACCGTCGAGCTGCTCACCTCCACCAACATTGGCAAGGTGGGTTTCGATTTATTACAGTTTGCACTACTGCTTTCTCAAGTCAAGTATCAAGCTTCAAGTCGCCTCTTTCCTATTCCTAAGATTATCATATAACGATTAGAAATGCGATGAGTAACATACCGTCACCAGGCGGTGAACCGTCTGCGGGACCACGACTTGGCGGGGGACGAGGCGGCGCGTATCGTGAAGAAGTGGAAGGAGGTGGCGATGCGGGAGGGACTCGCGCCGCGCGGAGCCGACAGGGACAGGGACGACAGGGAGTGAGTGGATTCTGCATTCATCTGTCTCTGTTCGAACAGTTCGAAGCAAGTAGGTATATGTTCTTCGGAATTCGCGAGCCGACAGGGAGCGAGTCGCCTGGCATTGTGTATTCGGACAGTTCAATGTGCTTTCGTAAGATCCCAAGTCGTAGGTTTTTACGCCGAATAAGAGGTGCAGGTTCACTGAGCGGGCTTGCATTATTCATATCCCTCGATTTCTGTAAGAATTCCATTTCAGCAAGCGCGATTCGTCCGAGGAGCCGGCGCGGCGCAGCAGCAGCAGCCGGCACTACGACAGCGGCGACAACGACAGCGAGGAGGAGGAGAGGAGGAGGAGGTGGGTGGTACCGTGTTACAGTAAGATAAGATGCTATTACTGGTTGATTACGATAACGATAGGGATAGGGTAGAGGTGTAGAGGATAGCAATAGAGAAGGTGAGTGGGGTGAATGTGATAATGATAGTAAAGTTGTGTGAATTGGTTAGATTTATGTGTTATTACTTTCTTTACGAATTTCTAAAGTGTTAGTTTTCTCAGTTTTAAGAGTTCTTTCGAAGGTTTGATGTTGCTTTATGTTTTCAATGCAAGTTGATCTTGGTAGGTGGAACAGGAAAGCCATTACGGTTTCATAACGAGGCGATATCTGTTGTGCTCATGCGACATATTTTTTGCATGTTTCGATTCATTTTGTGGAACAGTGAAACCTTTGAATTATTTTTTTTAAAAAGATGTTTTATATTGTATGCCGTTGTTCTAGGCGTGAGGAGCGGAAGCGCAAGGCGGAGCGTGAGGCGAGCAGGGACAATGGACAGAGCAGCACCGGAGGCGGGAGCGGCAGCGGAAGCAGCGGCAGCAAGAAGGTCAAGAGCGAGGTGGGTGGTCATGGTTGCGTGTTGCAGCGGGAATCCGAATGTAATTGCATTTATATATCACGAATTGTGTGTTAACGTTGTCTTGATACGTATTTGTGCTGTAACTGTACTATGTGAAGTTATCACTCACTCACTCACTCACTCACTCGGCTTGATAATGTCTGGACAATGACATTCGTAGCTGGCTAAAAACCAGTGACGAGACGATCACTCAAGTTAGTTGCATCAGACATCAGATGCAGATACAAAACACTTTTGGTTCTGTATAGAAACGTAGTTTTACTTTTTTTATATTAGGACAGTTGTTTTCGTTGCAGATGCAGGAGTCTAACCTGTTCGCTGCGATGCTGAACAGAGGCGACTCGGTGAAGACGAAGACGAAGAAGCCCAAGCCGATGGACTGGAGCAAGAACAAGCCGGAGGTGAGCGGGGGAGAGGGGGTGATGATGTACCTGTTTGCTTACCTGCAACCTGCACCCATCACATAGCTAGTATACAATTCGAATCAGACGGATAAGATAATGATAAACAAAAAAAAACGGAATTAGGTGGTACATAGGTACATGTGCTTTTGAGGTTTTGGTCTGGTAGGTTGGGACGTTTGGCACATTGCACATTTCAGATCGATCTCAACTACCGTCCGCACGCGCTTCCGTCGCTGAACATTATGAGCAAGGCTGCGGGAAGTGAGAAGAAGGAGGAACCGGCAGGTGGGTGGAGGATGGGGAGGGTTTGAATGTTTGAAATGTTGAGAAAAAAGTACTATTGATGTTTCATTGTGCCTCAAGTTTATATTGGAATGGTGAAGTGTAAATTTTGTGGAAGTTGCTTTTAACCTCCAAAATGTGTTTGTTCATGATTGCTTGCATCCGATTTTCCGATTGCGTGTACAAACCTCGAAACCTATTTGTATGAACTTTTCATCATAAATCAAGTTTGTGTGTTGTGTGACGATTTTGTCGCTTGCAGAGTTCAACCCGGCGCAGATGTTCAAGCCGCGAGCGGGCGGTCCGATGCGGGTGTACGCGGGCAGGAGGAAGGCGGTGCTGGACACGGAGGTGCCCAGTCTGTACACGCTATGCATACGCATGATACAGAACAACATCAATGGTGGGTGCGAGGGGAGGGGGAGGAGGAGGAGGGAGTGGTGAGGGTGGAGGTTGTTGATGAACAATGCCAATGTTTGGTCGGCCGGTGGGTGTGTTGGTTGGTTGGAGGAGGGAATATTCGTGAGTGGAGGAGAGCGAGTAATGATAGTGATATGATGGATGTGGATGATTGATATTGCTTATGCATTCATTGTCCATTGGAGTTGGAAATGTGATGTGATGGTAGCGATGAAGCGTATTGTTTGTGTGTTACTGTGCACTATAGCACTATTTTCATGCGTTGGATACATAATGGTAGAGGATTGATGTTGCGGACAGAGGTACAGTGGCAGTGGCAGTAGCTAAGTTCCTATGGTTGTTGTGATTTAGTGTACCAGTGAAGTTCGCATTGCTTCTAGTCGGCATCGTTTGCGTGTTAGTAATAATGTGCAACTTATTTCTCAATTGTTGAAGTTGTTCTCAATGTGTGTTGACTAGGATATAGTACGTCCCCTCCACTTTTGTACGGTCCTATCATGAACGAAACGATCTGAGACCATCCCACTTTTCTTATTTGATAAATTATAATTATTATGTATGATGTATTGCAGCGATCGACGACACTGGCGACATTCCGTTCGAGATTCTGCGTCCCGTGCTGGAGAAGTGTAGCTCGCAGCAGCTCATGTACATTGAGTCGCGCAACCCGGTGAGTCCTGGTAGATTATAGTTTCAGATCGATTATAATGTAATTAGGTAATTATTCTATATTTCTATGAATGATGATATTATGAAATGTATTACTGATCAACTATCTATGGTATGCGCTTGATGCGTAGAGTGGTGGAAAAATTACTTGATCTATGAGAATCATTACTGACTCATGTCGTTGATTACATGTTGTAACCGACTGAAACGTACAGGTGATGGATTGTTTTAAATGAAGAATATGATGCCTTTGCCTTTCCATACAGTTTCGTTTCACTTCTCACCCCCGTCTCTGTGTAGCAGTACCTGTCGGAGGACACGGACGATTATAATTATTCTCATTAATCTCGTATCATTATTGGTTTACAGATCTAAACGATACTTACTCACGACTCACCCCACTGTGTTGCAGTACCTGGCTGAGGACACGGACGAGTTGTGGGAGCGGCTGTGCGGCCGCCACCACCCCACCGCCCGCACCAAGAAGCACGAGACGTGGAAGGAGACTTTCGTCAGGTCAGCACATTTGTATGATTATGGAGATTGGGATGGAAATATTAGGTTGAGACGTGGAAGGAGACGGAGAGCATTGTACTGGGGTGGGGTGAGGGTGCGACGATGTGGTTAGGTGTTTGCGTGGGAATCGCCAATTCTATAGAAAATATGTTTCGTGAAATGGCCAAGTGATAGTTGTTGTATTAATTGTAATTTTGCAGTTGCTCGAGATGTATAAACTTACCTTTCAGAATGGATCGCGAGAAGGAGGACCGGCTGAAGATGCTGTCGGACAAGATCAGCCAGTCACACAAGAACGACATGGCCAGCACCGGGCGGACGGTGGGAGGGGAGGGGAGGGAGGGAGAGAGAGAGAGAGAAATAGGGAGGAGGAGTATATGGAGATGCGTTCTCATTCTCACCTCTCACTTGCAGGCTCTGATATCTGACGCTCGTGCTCCGTCCTATGTCCGGAAGCGACAGGTTTGTGGTGGATTGTGTTGGTGTTTATCATGCTTGTTTTCACTCGTAAACGTTTATCGCTAATTGCTAATTGTTCAGTTCGATTGGCTATGTTGTGGGGTGGATACATGGTTGGTGATGGCAGCATCTTTTTCACCTGTGTTTTATGATTGCTTTGCAGATGAAGAACGGCACGTCGCACGTGCAACGCGATCTCCCTACAGCCATCGAGGTGACCAATGCGAGGAGGCAGATATTCAACACGGGTGAGGGGGGGGGGGGGGAGAGAGAGAGAGAGAGAAGGGGGAGAGAGAGATGTGATCTGGATACACGGTTGGTGATGGCACTGATTTTCTATCCATTATTGTGTAACAATATTGCGATTCGATTGAGATGCGTGTGTGAAACATGCTGTTTGTGGTTTCAATTGTCGCCGTGTCAGGTTCGTCTTCGAGTCTGGCGTCTCTGCCGGCTGCGGTGCGCAATCTGTCCTCGTCTCTGGGGGCGAAGAAGCAGCCGGCGGGCGGGAAGCCGCAAGCCGTGCAGAAGAAGGGTGCACTCATGCTCAAGACGATGAAGATGTGCAACCGGAAGAGGTAGATGGAGTAGAGGAGGAGAAGGAACAGGAGGAGCCTCCCGGGTATTGTGGGTAGAGTGGTACGGTCAGATAATAACACGCATATCATGTGTGAAAACGCCCAAAAAGAGTGGTGTGGTGTACGCGGTTTTCTCAAACCTGCGAGTATTAGTGAGTAGAGAGAGTGTTTTTTTTTTGCTTTCGCATAGATTAATAATTGTATGGATTGTGTATTTTGTGAGTAACATGTGATGTTTTGCCCTGTCTGTCATCTTGTTTGTTACAGCTATTGCTCTACTCACTCGATTTCCTCTCATCCCCTAAGGCCCCTGATTTAGATTGTAGGATTATTTAATTGTTGACTGGCGAGAAGTTTCTCATAGCAGATGATTCAAGAGTTTTGGTTTCGGTAATAGCGCGTTTTCAGCATTGATGTGATAATTAGAAGAAAAAAGCTCCCATTGTTGTTACTGATTTGAGTTGATTGATAATAAATTGTGCCAAGTGCAATTGTTGTTGTGTTTGATTGAATGATTGAAGAAAACTGTTTTCTGTTCAGATGTGTTTTACCTGCAGCTGTTGTGCGTGTGTTAGTGTTTTACTGTCTTATCTAGATGTCAAGGCAAGGTGAGCGTCAGTGGTCTGCTACACTACAGCTGATTGGTCAGTGGAATTTACTATGTGTAGTTTGTAGTCTGACTTCCTTGCTTGGAATTCTGGGATACGTTGTAGCGAAATCACTTGGGGGCAGTGAGAAAACCCGTTCCTAGATGTCAACTATTGATCGGCTAGTAGGGACAGGATGTTCTCGCATGGTTTTCTTGTTGTTTCCCGGTGTGGTTGACTCTCTTTTTCTTCCTTGTGTATAGCGTGGTTTATCGGTTGATATTCATTGATAGATGATGTGAACAATAGAGTGCACTTTTGGTATGATGCTTTAATTTTGCGCGTCTCTAGAGTTGTCGTATATGTTTGCAGTGTGTTATCTGTGGAGTCTAGTATGAAATCGGTGGAATGAGCACATGTCTCTCAGAGCTGCGGTGTTTTTATACGTGGTGTAGATAGGCAAAGTAGACTAGAGTCGTGTTTGAAAAGGGAGGGAGACAGATAAGTGATAGTGATAAGAAGGAAAAGGCACGTTTGAGGAGTGTTGTGTATCGGTTGCCTGCACTTCTCGTTTTTGCTTGCGTTCGATGTTGACGTCGTTGTAGAGAGAGAGAGAGAGAGAGAGAGAGAGAGAGAGAGAGAGAGAGGGAGAGAGGGAGAGAGAGAGAGAGAGAGGCGCACGTGTGTGCTGGTAGATTACTGGAGTAGCGCGAGGTGATTAAATGATTGTGCGCCTCTAGTGTAGTCGACGTGGTGATAGTGATAGTGGAGCGAGTAGGTATATAGGGAGTGGAATGCTCGATGTCCTTCTTATTGGAGTGAGTGTGCGACAGCTGCTAGTAGCATATTGTCGATATTTATTTTGTTGCTGAAACATATTTTAGAATTCGAGCGTATAATGAACGTTTTTTACATTTGTTACTACTATTTTGTAGAATCGTTTTAGACCTCACTGTGATACCCTTTTGCACGCATTACAACTTTGTGGTAATAACATTTTCGAAAGTATCTATAGTGGGCTCGCATATGAGTTTCACGCTTTTCACAAGAGACATTAGGGTGGTTAGAGAAAGATCAAAGTCATTTCAATGAGGGTTTCGAATTTAACATCTATTTTCAAGCGAGAGCGTTATCACTCCACTTGTGATTCCAACTTTGCAAAAGGGAACTGTGAACGTGTGAGGAAATTTTCACTGTTTAAGACTTCAGGGTACTATAGAACTATTGGTCAACATAATGTTTTTTTGACGAGAAAAGTTGAGCTGAGTGCAAACGGAATATAGTAGCGGAAAACGAGGTATTGCCATAGTTATGTCACGCGAGTTTTGTGTGACTTGTGAAACGTATGGAAACGTATCTATCGGTGAAACGTACCGCCTAATGAAACGTATCGTTCACAGCTCCACCATGTCGAACCCTCTGATCCGCGCCGGCGACAACCCCGACATCACGGCCGAGAGGAGAAAGGTGAGTATTAATTTAATGATTTTTGGTGTCGATCGTTTTACCATTATCTTTCGGTCAGATAGTACTTCCAAGTAAAAGTAGTTGGTTTGTACCGTTGTCTCAGTTGAGCAAAAGGACTGACATGTTTTCAATGGAGACATGTGCCAACAGGCGCTCTCTCTCTCATACCAGTGCAAAGCGGCCATATTATAATGAACGCGTTGACGAAGTTATGCAGTTATTATCTAAAAGCACAACTTCTGTTGTAACATAACACGTCGAATAATGCTGAGAGCCTGTTTGCACATGTCTCCATTGAAAACATGTCAGTCCTTTTGCTCAACTGAGACAACGGTACAAACCAACTACTTTTACTTGGAAGTACTTTTGAAAGATAATATCTGTCCTTTTCTTAAGTTTTGTTTCACAAAATTACATTTTCATACACGTTCGCGATTCGCTGCGAGGATACCGACGCGCACCCGCTATTCGCCTATCTCTCTCTCTCACTCACACACAGAGGGGGCGGGGCGAAAGCGATTGTCCGACGCCCGCCCGCCCGAGCGACCGACACCAATCTCAATCCGCACTCGAATGCGGACTCTCCGTATCTCGCTTCAAATTCAATCAAACTCAATACAACTTTCTATAACTCTATCGAATAGAGATGTGAATGCAATGTAACAGTGGAAATCACTTCAAAATGAGGAAAAGTGCTTCATCCGGGAAAAGTCGTTTTTGAGCATTCTAGCGCGCGGGGACATCCAGTACAAACGAGAGGGCGCTGGCGCGCCCTCTCTAATTCTATTAGTGTTTCTGGGCGTAGATAGTGTACGGGTAAACGTGAAACGTATTCGGTTCAAGTAGCAAATTTTTTTGTAGAATTCAAATTTTGTGGAAATTAAGAAATTGAAAGAATTGTGAAAGGAAACATGTTCTGCAGTTAGGTATTCAGGGTTTTTGGCAAAATAAAGGACAGATTCGTGTTTTTGAGAAAATGAGTACAGTTTGATTTATTCCAGGGCACCTTCTCCGTGCCAAAGATGAGCGCGTTCCTGCACGGAGGGGAGGAGGTGATGCAGGTGGGAGGATCCCTCTCTCTCTCTCTCTGTCTCTCTCTCTCTCTCTCTCTCCTCTCTCTGTCTCTCTCTCTCTCTCTCCTCTCTCTGTCTCTGTCTCTGTCTCTCTCTCTCTCTCTCTCTCTCTCTCTCTCTCTCCCCTCTCTCTCCTCTCTCTCCCTCTCTCTCCCTCTCTCTCCTCTCTCTCATTATCTCCCTTTCTGTCTCTCTCTCTCTCTCTGTCTCTCTCTCTCCTCTCTCTCTCTCTCTTTCTCTCTCCTCTTTCTCTCTCTCTCTCTCTCTCTCTTTTCCTCTCTCTCATTATCTCCCTTTCTGACCGATCTGGTGTCAATATGACAGTCACGTCTCAACGGGTGTAAAGCTGAACAGAGAAGTGAATCCCCTAATCTCAATCTCAATCTCCTACCGTATACCTATTTTTTTCCAGCGCCGCAAGGAGATCCTTGCGTTCGTGGAGTCGAAGAACGAGTTCCGCGACCCGGTGCCGACAGAGTTTATGAGCAGGGAGGAGAGGGTGGACAACAACGCTAGGAAGGTGGGAGGGAGGGGGGGGGGGGGGAGGGAGAGAGAGAGAGAGGAGGGAGGGAGGGGAGAGAGAGAGGGAGGGGAGAGAGAGAGAGATGGGGGAGAGGGGAGAGAGGGGAGAGAGAGGTAGAGAGAGAGGGGGGAGAGAGAGAGGGAGGGAGGGGAGAGAGAGCAAAGTCGTGTAAATGTGTTGTTATAGACATATACATCTTATTGGAGAATGGATAATTTTTCGACGCGAGTGAAGTCTCCATTGCCATTACTTGTATCTATTATTTACCGAAACTAATTGAATTGATTACCGTAACCCTACCGTTCAGATTGTCGCGATGACTGACCACACTGACGAGATCGACGGCAGCGATTTCTTCGGCGAGGGCATGTACTACCAGGGGTACGGTAGTTTGAAATTTGGACTACCGTATATCTAATTTACCGTATTTCCTGTTTCAGTCTGATCATGGGTCGCGATCTGCACGCCATGTCCCTCCACTACGCAATGTTCATTCCCACTCTGCAGGTACGGTAGTGATACGGTAGATGGAATTTGGATACGGTATCTCACATCTCGGGTTACTGTAGGGTCAGACGGACGACGAGCAGCTGGATCACTGGCTGACGCTGGCGATCGCGCGCGGAATCGTGGGCACCTACGCACAGACCGAGCTCGGACACGGTAGGTGGAGGGGATACGGTAGATGACGGTAGATTACGGTAGATGAATTCAAATCGATTGTTGTTGTTTGGTGGTTGAATAGTTTGAGTGTCCGATGAAACGTATTGCTTTAGGAAAGTGCCGGCACAAAGTCGTCCGTATCCGGGCATTGTCTTTATTCGGTTACTGGGTTCACAGTTCCAATGTTCCATGGATATCTTGTTCATTCGGATATGAAACTTGCGAGTAGTGTAGCAGTCGAGAGTCCAAGGGACATGGAACAATCAGTGATAGGAGATGACATGGAGACATTGATAGAGGTGATAAGGGATGTTGTTGCGAGGGTTGGAAGAAGAGGTTATCATTGATTAGGGAGTTGATCACCATGTGACTGGTGTGCTTCGTGGCTTGAACTGGTAAACACGGGAATGTTGTTGGATGACGATTGTGAAGATCGCATGATAGAGGAATTATGGTCAAAAGCATGTCAGTGATATGTTTTAGTAGAAGAACGTATTTTATGTGGAAAGTGGGGTAAAACAATTGACATGCGGATTTTCATTCGGAGGCACGGATCGGGATCGAACATATCGAATATAATATAACTTTGGTTCAGAGAAACACTTATCTATAATATTAGAAATGTACGTCTGGGAAATATTGATAAATAAACCATTTAATTGTAAATGTAAATATAAATGTACACCCCTCCTCTTTACAGGCACGAATCTGTCGAAGCTAGAGACGACTGCCACCTACGACCCGAAGACGGAGGAGTTTATCATCCACTCGCCCAAGATCACCGCCGCCAAGGTGAGCGACGGGCGAGCGTCGTGGGTGGTCCTGGCTTCGTGGGTGGTCCGTGTGTAGCTTTTTGTGGGTGAACCTTGTTTCGGGTGGTACTACTGTAGCGCCTCTGCACCAAAGTGAAAGACGTGAGACGACAGGGTCATAGTTGTTTCGTTGAGAAAAAAGAGAAGGAGGTTGTGAATCAAGCGTCGTCTAGCTTCAATCTAGCTTTGTGGGTGATCCGAATGTCGCGTCGTACTGTAGCGTATTGTAGCGTACTGTAGCGTATCGTAGCGCAATACGTGAGACGACAAGATCGTTGTTGTTCCGTGGTTTCTCAGAAAAGAAGGATGAGGAAATGGAAAAGGAATTTTATGAGACATGTGTTTTTCTTCAGTGGTGGCCGGGGGCGCTGGGAAAGTCGTCCAACTATTGTGTGCTGGTGGCGCAGCTCTACACTCAGGTGAGAGAGAGGGTGGAGAGAGAGGGAGAGAGGGAGGGAGGGAGAAAGAGAGAAAGGTTCACTCTCCATCTTCCAGGGCAAGTGCATGGGCCCGCACCCGTTCATCGTGCAGCTTCGCGATCACGACACGCACAAGCCCCTTCCCGGTGAGTGTGGGGGCGGGGCGAGAAGGGGCGGGGCGAGAGAGGGCGGGCTCATATATGTTATCTACTTTCATTTGTTTTAGTTTGATGTTGAAAGAAGGCTGCATTAATTTATGTTGCGATGGTCTCTGTAATGCTAAGGTTGAAACGTATGTGAGATGATTTTTTTTTATAAAAAATAGTTTTCGTACTGTTAGAAAGAAGATACAAGACATAAACCACAACTCACTCTACAAGACTGTTTCATACAATACTACATCCCTCGAGGCCTCGTAGTAGGAAGGTAGTAGGCAGTCTTTTCGAAACTGTCTTCGCATCTTTTCTCGAATCCTCTTCGAGACGGTGTTTGAGCTAGTTTTTAGGGCTCAAGAGACTAACCGACTACATTTATTATCTAACACATTGTTTACCATTCCACTCAATAATATTACTATTTAATTATTTCAGGCGTTCGCGTCGGAGACATCGGTCCGAAGCTGGGCATCAACGGCTCGGACAACGGATTCCTGCTGTTCGATCAGTACAGGATCCCGAGGAGGAACATGTTGATGAGATACAGCAAGGTGGGGGGAGGGATGAAAAGGGAGAAGGAGAGAGGGGGAGAGAGAGAGGGAGAGAGGAGGAGAGAGAGGGAGAGAGGAGGAGAGAGAGAGATGGGGAGAGAGAGAGAGAGGGAGAGAGGAGAGAGTACTCTTTTCAGGTCCTCCCGAACGGCGAATACGTCCCTGCCAAGCACGACAAGCTAAAGTTCGGCACCATGGTCTTTGTGCGCTCCATCATGATCAAGGTGTGTAGGGGGCGGGGCGTGGAGGGGCGGGGCTTGTGTGTTTAATGTGTGTCTATGAATCAGTTATTTTCTGCCCAGAAAATACGTTTCACGTGGTGGTTACGTATCGAAAGTTATCTGTTCGAACAATGAGTTTGCTGTTTGCATCCGAGTAAAAAATCATTCATGTGGATTATGAGAAGATTTTTGAATGCGCATATCTGTAAAAGAGTGTCGAACTCTGCGACAATTCTGGATAGATATACTGTAGGTATACTGTAGATTTGTGTTTGATACAGTAACTAGAAATCCAAAAGATATAGTAGCTGTACCGTAGATTTAAATAATCTTTATCTGCCAAGAGATTATCACAGTATCACAACAGGAAATGTACAGTGTGGCAATTATTGAGCTGACCCTCGGCTATCTGTATCAAACATCTAGCTTTTTATGGGGGCTCCATACTCCATAGATCTACTGTAGCTACAGTATCTATTCGTGTGTTCGTTGCAGGACCAGGCGACGCAGCTGGGCGCCGCGTCGACGATTGCGATCCGGTACGCGGCGGTGAGGAGGCAGGGAGAGATCAAGACGGGGTGAGTGGGGTAGAGAGAGAGAGAGAGATAGAGAGAGAGATAGAGATAAAGAGAGAGAAAGAGAGAGAGAGAGAGAGAAAGAGAGAGATTTCTGTCCGGATTGTATATATTTTACCATTGTTGTGTTTTCAACTAACATAGTGAAACTAAAGATAGTGTACAAACGATAGTAATAGTAACCTGTGAACTCTGTCGGCGCAAAATTGCGCAACATTCTTGGGAACCTGTGAATTGTAGCCTGTAAACTGTAAAATAGCGGTCAGTCTCTTCGAAACGCCTTCGACACACGACCAAACAGCGTGTTTCGAAGGCGTTTCGAAGAGGCTGTTTCGAAGAGACTAACCACACCTTAACTCCCCTCCTTTCCAGCGGGGTCAATCAGTGAATGAATACATAATGAAACTGTCGCAGGTCTTTCCACTCTAACCCTCCTGCTCCTCTTCCAGGGCGGGCGAGGTGCAGATCCTCGACTACCAGACGCAGCAATTCCGACTCGTCCCCAGCTGGCGAGGGCGTACGCATTCATGTTCGCGGCGTATGAGATCAGGGATATGTACCTGAAGGTAGGGGGAGGGGGGAGAGAGAGAGAGAGAGAGAGAGAGAGAGAAGAAGAAACAGAGGTGGTAAAGAGGGGAATGAGAGTTAATTATGGAATACTAGGGCATGTACGTTCCACCCTGTAGATAATACTGTGGGTGCGATCGGGTAAGTTAATAGTGAGGTCGGTTCATCTTTAAAAAAACCCATTGAAAACCACCGACTCCATACAGACAGACAGACAGACAAACAGACAGACAGACAGACAGACAGACAGACAGACAGACAGACAGACAGACAGACAGACAGACAGACAGACAGAGAACTGCTGTTTTCAGCTGACCGAAGACCTGAACTCTGGCGACACGAGCCTCCTTCCGGAGATCCACGCCCTCTCGAGTGGACTCAAGTCGGTGGTCAGCTGGGAGACTGCTATGGTGGGTTTGGGGGGGGAGGGGAGAGGTAGGGAGAGGGGTAGAGAGAGTGAGAGAGGGAGAAGGATGAAGTCTGACCAATGGTGGTGTGTAGTGTAGTGACACTATGTGTGAACGGATTCAGTTAGTTGAGACACAGCCATGGTGGGTGGGCCATCAAATCGAATGAAATTCAATCAAATCAGCTTTGTGTGCAATGTAATGGTATCGTAGTTCAATTCTCACGCAAAGTCGCGCGCTGTGAGGTAGGTAGATGTATGTAGATCAGAGGAAGACGAAGAAAGTCAACTACGATGTACCTCGCTACTATCAAAATAGATCGAAGTACTGACTGTCGTTCTCAGATAATTCTTAATATCTTTCCAGGGCATCGAGCAGTGCCGCCTGGGCTGCGGAGGACACGGCTACTCGCAGGTGAGATTTATATATTGGATTTTGTTTATCACATGTTCTCTGTTTTTTGAACATAGTTGTCCTATCCTCCTATCGACAATGGTTCCGCCAGTTTTCCGTTTCGATTTTTCATGAGATGATAAGAGAAAGGAAATGCTACAATGCAGATTATCTTTAAAAAAGGACTTCTGTAAGAGAAGAGTTTGTGTTACCCAACGTAATGCAACAAAAGCTCATGCATTTTATCACTCGAAATAGTAAACAAACGTGCTCTTTCTGCAAAATGCTCTTTCTGCAAAAGTAATTACATTGAAATCAGCTCGCCATTTTTTCAGTCAATTGTGTCAATGCCACTTTTTTATCGAAAATATTTTTCAGGCGTCCGGTTTCCCGGAGATCTATGCGTATGCCGTCGGTGGATGCACTTACGAGGGAGAGAACATTGTCATGCTCCTCCAGGTGGCCAGGTAAGGGGGGCGGGACTAGTAGGGGCGGAGTCACAATGGGCGGAGCTTATCCTCCTTCAGGTTCCTAATGAAGAACGCCGAGGAGGTGCGCGCCGGACGCGCCAAACTGGCAGAGATTGCCAAGTACCTCGAGGTATGGGGGCGGGGCTTGAGGGGCGGGGCCTACGTTTGATTCCTTGCAGACCAAGTCGGCGCCGCACTCTCGTTTCACCACCTGGAACTCTGTTACGGATGAGGAGATTGTGCACGATTTCGAGGCGGTCGCCAGAAAGCAGGTACGGTAGGAGGGGTACTGTAGATGTGACCGGGGTACTGTACTTTGAATCTGCAGGTGTTCCGCGCGTTCGATCTGCTGAAGCGCAACCAGGGTGAGATGAGCAGCGAGGACGCGTGGAACCGCACCTCGGTCGAGCTGTGCAAGGCGTCCAGGGTACGGTAGAGGGGGGATACGGTAGATTGGGTTACTGTACTTTGAATACAATAGTTTTGGGAACTGTAGTGAACTATGCAAGTACATTTTTCATTTCAGCTCCACGTCAAGCTCTACCTCGTCAAGAACTTTTTCAAGAAGGTGAGCGAATCGATCGACAATCAATCGATAACACTGGTATTTGAGAGCACATATTTATTCGGCGCAACAGCGTTCAAGGGTTGTACTCGATGGGGAGGTTCTTGCGGCGGACCATTCCGTCTCCTGGAACCACTCGCGGCGGAAGGTCTTGGCGGCGCCGTCGGGGGTGTTGGTCCACTCGATGGTTGATGCGGTCGTTGTTGGTGTCCTCCTGACCGTACTGGAAGGCGTCGCAAGAGACGGCCATCAGCACGGCCTCCTTGGGGTCGAGCACTCCGCACGGCGGGTCGACGCCGAGGCGCTTCATGTTGGTGGTCTTGATGGCCCATCCGATGCGGCGACCTCCGGCGTTGGTGATCTGCAGAGATGATAGTTGGGATACTGTAGAATATAGTAATTGAGGACAACCCACCTTGATGTGGTAGGTGTGCTTGTCATCGTAGGGGGCGTTGAAGACGATCTTGGTACCCGGCTGGGTGTTGATATCTCCGGGAGGGACGGACTGAGCCATGGCGAATGGATGCCGGCAGCCCGCCGCGCCCGCCTTTTATTCGCCCCTCCAGACATGCTAATCGACGAGATGCGCGAATTAGCCGCGGACTGACTAATTACAGCAGTCCTGAGTGAGTAGGGAAATGAGATAGATTTACATACGCAAAGTGGGTGCATAGAAGCGAGTGAGATTGAAACGTACAGGGGTGAAACGTATCGCAACGTATCTTCCAGCTGCGCACATGTGACGACTCTTCGATTGCCGGACCGATGGGAGATCTGCCAGGCTCTACGCATTCGATATGATCAGTGGAGCGAGTGGAGAGTTCATCAAGGTAGGAGAGGGAAGAGGGGAGAGAGAGAGAGAGAGAGAGAGAGAGAGAGGAGAAAGAGAGGGGAGAGAGAAAGGGGAGAGAGAAAGGGGGGAGAGAGAGAGAGTAGTGACGTCGCTCTTCAGGGCTCCTTCATGTCGGATTCCCAGATGGAGGGAGTGAGGGACGGCATCTACAGGTGAGTCACATCGTAAAATTTTCTCGCTGTGGTTCGTTGATGACAGTCCAGCTCATAGATTGCGATTGTTGTCTAGTGTTGTTCTATGCGAGGAAAGTGATGTGTCTACACTTTGGGCGATTGGGTTATTTGGTGTCCGCGGTTGGTGCATAAGAGTGTTGGCGTGGCAAGACATTTAGAGGAAGATATCGTATGACTATCACTGAGTGACGTCACTCTCCCCCCTCTCTGCAGGTGGTCTGAGCGTCTCCGCCCCAACCTCGTCGCCCTCGTTGACGCCTGGGGACTTCTCCGATCGGTGGGTGATTGCGAAATCAGTAATCAATCGATAATCCTATTGACAATCGATTGCAGCTTTATAGGCGAGTTCTGGATTGTCTATGTTATGATAGCCAATTTGAGGAAGCATTGAAGTTGTGATAGTTGCTGTGGTGTTGGTAGTATGATGAAGCGTAACAGTTAGAACACAAACGTAACAGTTAAAACTAACTGTTACGAAACTTTTGCACGTTTCTAATACATGTCCGCGGAATAATTTCATTTCCTTGAGGCATACAATTATTATTCTCGTGATTTCTCGTGACTAAAAATTCTTTTTTTTTCAGTTGAGCTGTCGGTGCTGGGTCGCCGGATGGCAACGTGTACACTGCACTGCTCGACTGGGCACAGAACAGCCCAGCTCAACAGGGACTGATGTGAGTAGGGAATCTCTATCTCTCTCCTCTCTCTCTCTCTTTCTCTTTCTCTTTCTCTTTCTCTTTCTCTTCTCTTTCTCTTTCTCTTTCTCTTTCCTCTTTCTCTTTCTCTTATCTCTTTCTCTTTTCTCTTTCTCTTTCTCTTTCTCTTTCTCTTTCCTCTTTCTCTTTCTCTTTCTCTTTCTCTTTCTCTTCTCTTTCTCTTTCTCTTTCTCTTTCTCTTTCACTCTTTCTCTTTCTCTTTCTCTTTTCTCTTTCTCTTTCTCTTTCTCTTTCTCTTTCTCTTTCTCGGTTTCTCTTTCTTCTCTTTCTCTTTCCTCTCTTTCTCTTTCTCTTTCTCTTTCTCTTCCTCTTTCTCTTTCTCTTTCTCTTTCTCTTTCTCTTCTCTTTCTCTTTCTCTTTCTCTTTCTCTTTCTCTTTCTCTTTCTCTTTCTCTTTCTCTTTCTCTTTCTCTTTCTCTTTCTCTTTTCTCTTTCTCTTTCTCTTTTCTCTTTCTCTTCTCTTTCTCTTTCTCTTTCTCTTCTCTTTCTCTTTCTCTTTCTCTTCTCTTTCTCTTTCTCTTCTCTTCTCTTCTCTTTCTCTTTCTCTTTCTCTTTCTCTTTCTCTTTCTCTTTCTCTTTCTCTTTCTCTTTCTCTTCTCTTTCTCTTTCTCTCTCTCCCTCTCCCTCTCCCTCTCCCTCTCCTCTCCCTCTCCCTCCTCTCCCTCTCCCTCTCCCTCTCCCTCTCCCTCTCCCTCTCCCTCTCCCTCTCCCTCTCCCTCTCCCTCTCCCTCTCCCTCTCCCTCTCCCTCTCCTCTCCCCTCTCCCTCTCCCTCTCCCTCTCCCTCTCCCTCTCCCTCTCCCTCTCCCTCTCCCTCTCCCTCTCTCTCTCCCTCTCCCTCTCCCTCTCTCTCCCCTCTCAGGCTGTGTTGGGAGAGGTCCGGCTATATAGCCTGCGCCAGGCCGATAGTTTTTGATTCACCTCGCTTGCAGTTCGAAATACGGTGCCATAACCCGTCTGCCTCTCTTGTTTTGCGCGCTATTGCCGAGCGCTGACTCTCCGTCTTCCTCTGATCTACCCAAGCCGCGCGCAACTTATTGCGAGCATAGAACTATAACAGCACCGGATTACAGGTCCTCCCGACTTTCAACAAGTACCTCGGACCTATGATGAAGGAAGGACGATCAAAGCTTTGAGAGAGAGAAACGCTCGATTATCAAATCACTTATTTGAATGATGCAAACCGATTATGTCCCTTTCTGTCCCGTTTCCTTCGTTTTTTACTGTGATTTCTGAATTCCCACACTTGCATTTTTAATAGTTTTGTACATGATGTATGATATAATAATAATAAAGTTCGAGTGATAATTGTGAATTGCGAACGTACATAAATAACTACACGAACAACATGTGTTATCAGGCTGCGCTGGAGTGTCGATCTGTTTGTCCCTCTGTCACTTCTCTGCTTCTTTCTTTTCTCATTCTCTGCCAACTGTCTCTTCCGATCACGATTCCGTCACTAACTCCGTCACAAAATTCGCCACCGATTCCTGTCACTGATTCCGCCGATTCCGCCACCTAATCAGTGACGGAATCGACAGTGACGGATTGTCGATCATGTCAAACTTCATGAAATAATAATCCTGTATACCGCCGAGGTGTCTCCTCTGAGCGCGGAGTTGAACCCGCCGATTACACTTTCTACAATGTCTGTCGCACGTCAACCTAAGCCACGGCCCGGATAGTTGCACAGCGCGCCTCACAGAGGAGAGAGCGGCTGGCGCGCAGGCTGCCCCGCGAGTGAATGAGGCGCGTAGCAATTTCAAGAGAGAAATTATCGCGCTCAACCGCTTGCTGGCAAACTCGCAAAAGAGCAGAGCGTCGCGTGTATGCGGCGCGATCGTGGGCCTGACCGCTCTCGACTGTGCAACTATCCGGACCGTGAAGCGTGAGACCAAGCACACCGCCCCACGTCGGATTCCAACAAGAAGGAACCACCGAGAGATACTTCTGAACAATAGGCATAGGAAGGGCAGAGGCAGTGGCTTTTGTCAAGACGCACACTGCAGTGTGTTACTGTTCGTTACTTCAGCGGACAATCTAATATAAATGGCAACATGATCCCATGTGGTCTAGTGGTTAGGATTCGTGGTTTTCACCCACGCCGGCCCGGGTTCGATTCCCGGCATGGGAAAGTGTCTTTTGCCAACACGAAATCGCACTTTGCAGGGGTGTTTCTATTCGTTTCACCGTATGAAATGGCGCCGGACGATCGAATGTAAATGCTCTGAAGACATGTGGTCTAGTGGTTAGGATTCGTGGTTTTCACCCACGCGGCCCGGGTTCGATTCCCGGCATGGGAAGTGTCTTTTGCCAACACGAAATCGAACTTTACAGGGTGTTTCTATTCGTTTCACTGTTTGAAATGGCGCCGGACGATCGAATGTAAATGCACTGACAACATGATCCCATGTGGTCTAGTGGTTAGGATTCGTGGTTTTCACCCACGCGGCCCGGGTTCGATTCCCGGCATGGGAAGTGTCTTTTGCTAAGACGAAATCGCACTTTGCAGGGTGTTTCTATTCGTTTCACTGTTTGAAATGGCGCCAGACGATCGAATGTAAATGCACTGACGACATGATCCCATGTGGTCTAGTGGTTAGGATTCGTGGTTTTCACCCACGCGGCCCGGGTTCGATTCCCGGCATGGGAAGTGTCTTTTGCTAAGACGAAATCGCACTTTGCAGGGTGTTTCTATTCGTTTCACTGTTTGAAATGGCGCCAGACGATCGAATGTAAATGCACTGACGACATGATCCCATGTGGTCTAGTGGTTAGGATTCGTGGTTTTCACCCACGCGGCCCGGGTTCGATTCCCGGCATGGGAAGTGTCTTTTGCCAACACGAAATCGAACTTTGCAGGGTGTTTCTATTCGTTTCACTGTTTGAAATGGCGCCGGACGATCGAATGTAAATGCACTGACAACATGATCCCATGTGGTCTAGTGGTTAGGATTCGTGGTTTTCACCCACGCGGCCCGGGTTCGATTCCCGGCATGGGAAGTGTCTTTTGCCAACACGAAATCGAACTTTGCAGGGTGTTTCTATTCGTTTCACTGTTTGAAATGGCGCCGGACGATCGAATGTAAATGCACTGACAACATGATCCCATGTGGTCTAGTGGTTAGGATTCGTGGTTTTCACCCACGCGGCCCGGGTTCGATTCCCGGCATGGGAAGTGTCTTTTGCCAACACGAAATCGCATATTGCAGGGTGTTTCTATTCGTTTCACTGTTTGAAATGGCGCCAGACGATCGAATGTAAATGCACTGTCGACATGATCCCATGTGGTCTAGTGATTAGGATTCGTGGTTTTCATTTTCACCCACGCGGCCCGGGTTCGATTCCCGGCATGGGAAGTGTCTTTTGCTAAGACGAAATCGCAATTTGCAGGGTGTTTCTATTCGTTTCACTGTTTGAAATGGCGCCAGACGATCGAATGTAAATGCACTGACGACATGATCCCATGTGGTCTAGTGGTTAGGATTCGTGGTTTTCACCCACGCGGCCCGGGTTCGATTCCCGGCATGGGAAGTGTCTTTTGCTAAGACGAAATCGCACTTTGCAGGGTGTTTCTATTCGTTTCACTGTTTGAAATGGCGCCAGACGATCGAATGTAAATGCACTGACGACATGATCCCATGTGGTCTAGTGGTTGGGATTCGTGGTTTTCACCCACGCGGCCCGGGTTCGATTCCCGGCACGGGAAGTGTCTTTTGCTAAGACGAAATCGCACTTTGCAGGGTGTTTCTATTCGTTTCACTGTTTGAAATGGCGCCAGACGATCGAATGTAAATGCACTGTCGACATGATCCCATGTGGTCTAGTGGTTAGGATTCGTGGTTTTCACCCACGCGACCCGGGTTCGATTCCCGGCATGGGAAGTGTCATTTGCCAAGAGGAAATCGCACTTTGCAGGGTGTTTCTATTCGTTTCACTGTTTCAAATGGCGCCGGACGATCGAATTTGAATGCTCTGACGACATGATCCCATGTGGTCTATATCTATACTTTATTCATAATTGAGACAAGTGACATGAACAATGGGTTGACAGTGTAAAAAGCGCACAGTTTGAGACTAGACGAACGTTTTGACTTCTTTACGATGACGTCCCGTCCGTTTGTACGCTCTGAACGCAGTCGAACCGAAGGGATAATCCCTCACCAGACACTGTGTTTATAACAGCATATGCGGTGAGAGACTATCCTGTCACTTCTATAGTTGGGTGAGAAAACCCGGCCGGTGAGATAGACACTACCCCTGTCCAACCGTCTTTCCCCGTCAACTAGCGAGCAAAGAACTCTACATAAAATCTATAGATGTGTTGGGTCTGTTATATGAAGTTTGGATTTGTTCAGAAGAACGTACTTCTGCATAGCTGATCTATATGCACCTTTATCATTGATAAGAACAATACTACTGGGGAGGAGATTCCAAATATTATGAATACGAAAAGGGAAAAAGGACTGCGAGAGAGTGGTTTTAGATGAGTTGTATAGTTTAAGTGAATGGCCCCGAAGTTGTCGTGTATGAGTTGTGCTAGACAGTGTCAGTGGTATTGGGTGTACAAAGATATGTCCATAAATATATGCATGTGCCAAAGAAAGATCAATCATCAAGCGTCTCATATACAATGTTTCTAACCCTAGATTTTCCAACCTATGTTTATAGTCTGTTTTAGGGAGAAGGTACTTGGTAAACTTGCGTTGTACCTTTTCTAAGAGATTAATATGAGAATTATCCATGAGGCAATATAGTTCTGACCCAAATTCTAATATTGGTCTCACTTTATGTAGGTAAAAGTTCGATAGTAGTTTGAAGTCATAGATGAATACCTTTCTAACTAATGTTGATAATGATGAAGCTTTTCTAACTTGTTTTCTAATATGAGCTTCTGGGGTAAGATCATAAGAAAATTGGAAACCCAAATCTTTTATAGAACGTACTGATTCCAACTGTTGTCCACAAACAGAATAATGTACCTGAGCATTCGATTTTCCAAAATGCATTACCGTGCATTTTGAAAGACTCAAATTCATTTGGCGATTTCTCAACCAATCAGACACTCTTATCACATCACTTGCTAGTCGCTTATCATAATCAGGTACATCATCCGAAATGTACATCTTACAATCATCCGCATATACCAGATACTCACAGTGTTGGATCGCCTCACCTATATCGTTTATATAGATGAGGAAGAGCAACGGGCCTAGCACGGACCCTTGGGGAACACCAGATGAGACATCTAACCATGGGGAACAGGATGAGTTTATACGAACACACTGTGATCTGCCAGATAGATAATTTGTCAACCATCTATGTATTTTATTCCGAATACCGTAAGATTCTATGATTTTAAGAAGTCTTCTATGATTCACAACATCAAACGCTTTAGATACATCTAAGTATACAGAGTCGACAGAGAATTTCGAGTCAATCTTTTTAACCAAGTATTTGACATACTCCATTAACTGTGATGTAGTGGACCGATTATTAAGGAACCCGAACTGTCTATCGTTAACAAGATTACAATTCCACATGTGATTTCGCATATGAAAAACTATGATTCTTTCAAAAGCACGGCATGTTGTGCATGTAAGGCTTATTGGTCTATAGTTACTAGTCAAACTTGGATCACCTTTCTTTATCACTGGAACTACTATGGACTGTTTCCAAAGAGAGGGCAGAATACCAGTGTCTAGAGATTCTCTGAAGATGTAACTGAGCGGTTCTGCTAGAACTAAAGCTAGACTCTGTAGTAAAATAGAGGGTATGTTATCTGGACCTGAGGATAACTTTCTCTTAAATCTACTCAGATATTCATACACTACGTGTGGAGATACATCTATGTCAAGCAGCGAATTATTTGTTTTCGAGCTAACTTCAAAAGGTTTTTTATCGTCAGTAGTAAATACCGTTACAAAGTATTTATTAAACAAAGAAGCACGTTCGGAGTCATCTGATATCAATCTATCCTTATCACGTATAAATGGTATGTCAGGACGTGATGTGGTTTTACTTTTTATGTAAGACCAATATTGTGATGTACATGAAGTGGCTAATATATGTTTCTGCCTCTCTCTCTGGTAATTTTTCAAGGAAATTCTATACTCATTGAATGCCGATTGATAATTTATCAGATCTACGTTACACTTTGATTTACGGTGCCGATCGTACAATTTGCGCAACCGGTGTCTGATAGATAGTAGCCAGGGTGGAAATGTTTTCTCCGATTGAATTGTTTTTCTTGGAACGCGTAGGTCAATACTAGATTGCAAGACTTGAATCAAACAGTTATATTTGTCATCGATAGTGCTACATCTAGAAAATTGTGTTACCCAATCAATATTGCTAAGATCAGATTCCATCCCTTTATAGTCGGCAGATCTAAAGTCTAAATAAGTGCTCTTTTTGTTGCTCTTTTTAACCAATCCAACACTGATATGCGAGATGATTGAAAGATGATCACTTAATTTAGGACCAGAATGGGTGTCATATAAAAGTGTAGGGTCATTGCACAACAACAAGTCTAGAGTGTTAGCACCCCTAGTAGGGAATCTTACGCTTTGGTACCACCCTTGTGAAGTACAGTAATCCAAGAACTGTTGTGGTTCACAGCCTATTGCTGATAGTGTGTCCCACTGAATACTTGGAAAATTGAAATCGCCAGATACTATCACAGAACATCGCGCGTCTAATGACTGTATAAACGACGAGAACTTAATCATGAACGTCGTGGGAGAATTAGGTGGACGATATACTGCACAAATAATTGTATGTTCACCCGATGGAAATGTAACTAACACTGCCACAGCGTCAAACTCAACACAACTCTCTTTGCCTATCAAACAAGAACCAAATTTGGATGGGACCACTACTAAAGCACCTCCTCCCCGCTTATTGGAACGACAAACTGGGTACGATATAGAGTTGGGAAAAACAGGTACAGAACTTTCATCAGAAATCCATATCTCCGTAAAAGTGCATATAGTTGGTGTTTCGAGAATTAAATCCGAAATAGATATAAATTTTGAATTAGATAGAGATCTGAGATTACTGTAGAATAGCCTAGGAAATAGAGGTCTTTGCTCGCTCATTGAAGGTTTGCGACCGTCGCTACAGGTTTAGCACCTTCCCCACCGGTCGTGTTCCCTCCTCCAAGGCCAGAAGTGTCTGTCCGTCCGCGACCAGTCCGTCCGCCCGGAAAGGAGCGCCAACGAGCAGTCGTCGCCACGACCGCCAAACCTCGCACCGCGTACTTCTGGAACAGGGTCTGATCATTGATCTGGTTGACAAACTGCCTGAGTTGGAAGGATCGGCGACGCTCCATCCAGCCCATGTCGTCGCGGCAGAACACTCCAATAGCAGCACGCCCCAGCGCGAATCGCACCATCTGTTTCTGCTCGTCCGTGATGTCGTCCCTCAGGTGAATCTTGATGGGACGCGCGTCCAGCATGTTCGTCCTTGTCTCTGGGGAGCGCACCGCCTTCACGATGAGTCCAGTCGGCAGCCCGCTTCTCTCCATCGCGCCGTGCGCCATCTCCAGCAGCTTCTCCGATGTCTCCTCCTTGTCTTCCTTCCGCGACACAATCACGAGACGCTTGTCCCTGCCCTCCTTCTTCCTCTCCTCGTCCCGTCCTCCGCTCGCCACGAACTGCTCCCACTCCGAGTCGCGCGGCACCAGCCGCATCACCACGTCCGGATCCTCCAGGTTGTAATCCTTTCTGATTCGGTTCTCGGCCACCAGCCCATTCGTCTTCGATTTCACCACATTTCCAGCCGCCGCTCTCGCAAACGTCATCTGGGGTACGGTAGGTACAGTAACCCCTTCTTCTCCTCCTCCTCCTCCTCCTCCTCCTCCGATCACCTCCGCCAGCTTGTTGAGGATGATGTTGTGGCGACCCTCCATCTGCTCCTCGATCTGTCGAATCTTCTCCTTGTCAGTCTCCGTGTACATGAAGATGGTGCGCGCCTGCTCAGCCACCGTCTCCGCCATGATCTTCATAGTGTCCTCCTGCTTGCTCACGAGCTTCTTCACGGCGTTCAGCTCAGCCAGCGTGTCATAATATTTGGTCTTATAATCCACACCGTCTTCGTCGTCCTTCATTGCAGCCAGTCGACCGCCTCGCGCGACGAACAAAAGAAGAAATGAGTGGTTAGGATTCGTGAAATTGCGCCGGACACACGATTCACCTCACAGTAACGGGGACCACAGGCGACTTGCCAATTTTCCCGCCCTTTTTGAATCCGCTCGATGCTTGGTGTCCTAAGGACACGTGCCCTGGGCTGGGCACGTGCCCTGTGCCCTGGCTGGGCACAGCGTGGCCCCGCCCCTTCCGTGGGCGCGTATAAAAGGAGGACTCGAGGGGCAGTGAGTCACTGCCACTGTATACTGCCACCATGGAGTCCAAGGACGCCGCTTCGAAGAAGTCCGAGGAAGTCGCTTCGATGAAGGATCGTATGAGGGCTGCCGCCGAAGTGCCGCTCTACCGCGACGACCTCCTGCGGGAGCGCGCGCATTCGCGTCATCACCAACGCCATCCGCAACCAACATGTAAGTGTTTGAGTTTCCTTTTCCTTTTCGTTTTCCCTATTTTGTTTACTGAAGGTGCGGCAAGTCTCTATAGAAGCGATTGTGTTTAGAAGAGATTTCTAGGCATTTGGAAATATGTGACTGCTACTTGGGGAGTGTTCTGGGTGCGATTCGAAAGGTAATTCTAAAGTGTTAAAAGGCTGGGATGACATGATGAAGGCAGCTGTGACGGCAGACTGACGGCCATCTAATTGTGTGTCTTTCAGCCCGAGCTGTGGGAGCGCCACCTCAATTAGAGAGGGCGCGCAGCGCCCTCTCTTTTGGTTTATAGGATAAGGCTAGCGCTAGAATTTTCAAGAAGCGATATCCAAAAGTCATGTTAGCAACAACGTGAACTCGTTCAATTCATGTTAGTTAGATTCGCACGGTTACGTAGGCCAGATCACTGGTTGACGGCATCTTTGTATCTTTTAGTATTTGCAAACGTTTTATGGATGCGCTTTTGTTGGATTGGGTCAAGACAAACTTACTCTCTTACTCTTTACGCGATACTTTTTAACAGATAATCCATAATCAGATCTACTTTTACTCCCCCATGCCCTCTCTGCCCGCCAGTTTCACCGAGGAACTCGTCCACCTGTCTAGGATGGAGGAAGCTCTGATTCACGGCATCACCGTGCTCTCGAGCACCCACCACTCATCTCTTCGTATATTGTTATTGTTGAAATTGTTTTGTGTGTCGCAATAAATGTTGTTGATCTTTTTGGGTTGGGTGATGTTATTCTTGTAAATTAAGTCTTTTCTTAAGTCCGTTGATTGTTCTGTGACGCCTTCTGGCTGCCATGAGAGTGGTTTGCCACATCACAGGGACTGGGTACATTCAACAAGAATAGTTTACTCCGAGGGGACTCGAACCAGCGAATGTGAGATTGAGAGACGAACGTCCACGGCATCCACGGCAGTTCACAACTGAACAGAAGCTGCATGATGACAAATCGTTTCAGAGCGGTTTCATTTTGAGACTCATTCTACTGATTGAGACTGATTTTACTGATTCTACTGATTGAGTGCGCGAGAGATGGTGCAAACAGAGAGACGGCAGACGGCGCAAGAGTGAAAAAGAAACGAGAGTGAGCGAGAATGCGTGACAATTTGAGGAAGATGATTTCGCGCGCCGCGGAACGCGCCGCGCGTCAAATTTTCTTTGTTCACTGTGAATTGCCGTGGTATCCACTGTGATCCTTAAATTTAAATTTGCACGAAGATCAAATTATTCTCTTACCGTAATCTTTACATTTGAAAGAAGATCAAATTATTCTCATACCGTAATTTTTAAGTTTGCACGAAGATCAAATTATTCTCTTACCGTAATCCTTACATTTGAAAGAAGATCAAATTATTCTCAAACCGTAATTTTTTAAGTTTGCAAGAAGATCAAATTATTCTACTACCGTAATCCTCGAGTTTGCAAGAAGATCAAACTATTCTCTTACCGTAATCCTTACATTTGCAAGAAGATCAAATTATTCTCCTACTGTAATCCTTAAATTTGAAAGAAGATCAAATTATTCTCCTACCGTAATCCTTAAGTTTGCACGAAGATCAAATTATTCTCTTACCGTAATCCTTGCAAGAAGATCAAGTTATTCTCCTACCGTTTCATAAGTTCGCAAGAAGATCAAATTATTATCCTACCGTAATCCTTAAGTTTGCCCGAAGATCAAATTATTCTCTTACCGTAATCCTTACAAGAAGATCAAGTTATTCTCCTACCGTAATCCTTAAATTTGAAAGAAGATCAAATTATAAAACTAGCAAGAAGATAAAGTTATTCTTTTCACGATTAACCTTTGTTTTTGCAAGATTACCGCGAACCTTTTTGCACGAAGTGCAAGTTATTGTCTTATAGAAACTCTCCAAAAGGTCAATTATTCTCCCACTGCACCCATTCCCATAGTTGAATGAAATCTATCAACACACATTTATTCTGCGCACGAAAGAGTTCAAGAGTTGTACTCGATGTCGATGGGAGGTTCTTGCGGCGGACCAT
The DNA here is from genome assembly GCA_963966185.1 of Rhabditoides inermis. NCBI lineage: Eukaryota > Metazoa > Nematoda > Chromadorea > Rhabditida > Rhabditidae > Rhabditoides > Rhabditoides inermis. Next base: position 451,243 of record CAWZYM010000191.1, on the reverse strand, counting down.
TCCGTCGCCCTGGAACCACTCGCGGCAGAAGGTCTTGGCGGCGCCGTCGGGGGTGTTGGTCCACTCGATGGTGATGCGGTCGTTGTTGGTGTCCTCCTGACCGTACTGGGATGCGTCGCAAGAGACGGCCATCAGCACGGCCTCCTTGGGGTCGAGCACTCCGCACGGACGCCGAGGCGCTTCATGTTGGTAGTCTTGATGGCCCATCCGATGCGGCGACCTCCGGCGTTGGTGATCTGAACGGGACACAGTGATAATCATTCGATATCAGACGATTTCGACTGCAGCGTACCTTGATGTGGTAGGTGTGCTTGTCCCTTGTCATCGTAGAAGGCGTTGAAGACGATCTCGCCTGCAGCCCGCCGCGCCCGCAAACTAACGAAAAAAGTTTAATGAAACATAACTGAAAAATGAAAAAAAAACCCTACCCTCGTTCAAATTTGAAACGTTTTGATTCGATAGCTCGGCTCGGTAAGCACTGATATTACTTGGCCTGGTCAGTGATAACCAGATATATGTTCGCTATTTTCCCGTATAAAAAAGAAATATCGTCATTTTTTTAAACGAGTATGATTGAGAAGTAACGCGGTGAAACAACGTGGAAAAACACCGATACACATAATGCAGTCCTATTGTGTAATGTATTATGTACCTTTTGTTAGATGCGTCTGTAATGGAGCGATTATGAATTTGGTGTTTGCTCTTTTCTCCTGTCTGTTGTTTTCTTCTCTGTTTATTCAGTGAGAGGGAGTGGGGCGAGATTGTTTCCGTTTGGAACAAGCGAGGTGATGAATGGGTCTGCGAAAGAGGGAGAGAGAGGGAGAGAGAGGGAGAGAGAGGGAGAGAGAGGGAGAGGGAGAAAGAGAGAGAGAAAGAGAGGGTGAAGTGAGAGAAAGACAGAGAGGGAGGGGGCGGCGCAATATTTGAGAGTGATAGGTGATCTCTAAAGATCTCGACCGCAGATCTCAATTCCCAGGCGCGCACCTCAGTTGCGAGAGCCGCTTCTCTGCCCCTCTCACTTTCACACACTCTCTCACTCTTTCTACCCCGCCAGCCCACATCGTCAATCATTTTCACCCCTTCACTGCTGGCGTTTGTTTTAAAATGACGAACGCTGCCGTGAGATTTGAGGGTTTGCGAACGGCTTCCCATTAACTATATATCTTTTCGTAAACTTCGCAACTTTATCAAAATGTACTTTGTATGTTTGTAAAGTTGTAAACGGAGAATTTGCCGTGCTCGT
>CAWZYM010000191.1:442500-447500 GCA_963966185.1 Rhabditoides inermis | reverse complement strand
CCCCCCCTCTCTTTATTTCCAGACTAGTGAACTTTTCGTACACTTTTCTTCTCCACAAAACTCGCCCGTTTTGTTTCTTCGTCTTTCGGCAGCAACGTGAAATATTCACCGTCCGTCTCTGTTTGTTGAGGAGCGTTTTGGAAGTTTGTGGCAGGGGAGAGAGAGGGTGAGGGAGGGAGAGGGGAAAGAGAGGGAGAGAGAGAGAGAGATGAGAGAGAGGTGAGAGAGCGAGAGAAAAAGAATAAATTAGAGAGCCCGTGGTGGTGTGTATGTGATTATCGCGTCTTGGGGAATTGCAGGAGAATTTTTCCTCACTCTCTCTCTCTCTCTCTCTTTCCCTCCACTTGGTTTCTATGACAGTGCTGATATGGTAGATCGATACAGAGAGGGAGAGAGGGAGAGAGGGAGAGAGCGAGAGAGAGAGAGAAAGAGAGAGAGAGAGGGGAGAGAGAGAGAGAGAGAGAGAGGGGAGAGAGAGAGAGAGAGAAAGAGAGAGAGAGAGGGGAGAGAGAGGGGGCCCGAGGGAGTTGCGAGAGGGCGAGCGCGACTCACTCGCACATTTCTCGTCATAATTGGCAGACCGCCCGGATTTGTAGGCAACAATATTCGCTGCCGCCCGCTTTTTTTTTGCTTTTTACCATATTTATTCAAAGAAGAGCCTATTTACGTGGACATTGAGACGTTTGTTTTGTTGAGTTTCGGGAGGAGAAGGAGCGGAGGAAGCGATGGAGAAGTTATTTTAGTGAGGGAGCAGGAGAAGTGGTAGGAGCAGGAGCAAAAGGAGCAGCGAACTCGGAATGACCAATGAGACCCTACTCACCCGTTTTCATACCACCTGCCGCTTACTCGAACCATACATTTGCGAGCAGCCTCGGTCTCTCTCTCTCTCTCTCTCTCTCTCTCTCTCTCTCTCTTTCTTTCTCTCTCTGACACACTTACTCTCCCCACCCTCTCCCTAATTTCTTCGCGCAGTTTCACTAACTTCGACATTACCATAGTTTCCGCGTATTGAATCGAAGTACTTTTAACGTGGATATGCTTGTATATGCTTCTTATGCTTCTATATGTGGATATGCTTCTTACAGCCGCTTCACCGGTCACTGTGACGGAACGGTTAGTGAGCCTGCCTAGGTTAGTGAGCCTGCCTAATCAGTTTTTAAAATATGCAAATTAATAATTAAATCCACCGAAAGCGATGTGTCTTACGTCGTTTATCTCAGACGATGAGGTTGCGGCTTTTAGCGGCGATAATTCAATGTCTGTTTGCTTGAATGCTTTGAGTTTTTGTTTATTATTTCACTTATTATTAATTATCCAAAATTCAAAAACACAGGAAACATTATATAACTTTGTTTTCTTCATAAAACAGCAGAATAGTGTAGCAGATTGTGCAAGTTGGTGCAAGTTATGCACTCTTGACGGCCGAGGACCAATCTGAACTGTTCACTCGGAAGTTAAAATGATATTTAAAATAATTTATGTATGAATTAAAATAATATATTGTGGCGAAACATTCAAAAATATCGTCGATAAACGTGCCATGATTTGTTTCATAACCAGAATCAGAGGGTACACTACCTTTAATAAACGAATACCAGAAAAAAAATCTTTTCTTACAAAAAACTATGAAAATTATCTTTTCTTATAAAGTACTCACGGCCCGGCGCGCGTTCACTGATCTGCGTGACGGTAGACGCACGCGACGCACACGCAACGCGTTTCCCATGTTAAAGAAAAATAAGCTCATCATCATTGTCAATTTCTGAGAGGTTGCGAACATGGTCTCATGGTCTAGTGGTTAGCGCCAGTGATCTTTTTATCGCATGTTCGATTCCGTTCGCTGCCACAAGTTTTGCTAAATTGTTTGAGCCATCCGCGTCACGGAACTGATGCGTGGCGTGCGTCTGAGTTCACCGGTCAGTGAACAAATGAGTGACACTACGGCCGGGCCGTGGTACTATATCAAAACTTAAAACACCAAAACGTATAGATACGTTTCGACGCGTACACTTATCACTTGTAATTGTTTTGATTCAATATGTTGTGCATTATTATGAACATACAGCAAGAACAAATACGATAAATTAAACGAAAACGTATCTTAAACGTATAAAAACGTAACTTCACATGTATAATGTGTGCCTGTATTAAACAAGCACCATGCCTATTGACTTCGTATAAAATGTCAAAGTGAATCAACGCCAACGACAACAACAACAGTGGTGTGCTGATCACTTGCAATCCATGTCAGTTTTTGTCGCCATCTGTCGCTAACGCGACATGTCAGTTTTTCCGTGTCAGTTCAGAGAGTGTCACTTTCAAATACGTGTCAAGAGTAGTATAAGGGTAGTTTCGCTCCCTCGCTTTTTTTAAATTCCATTGTTTTTTCTCCCGCTTCGACGCTTTTTGTGTATCATAACGCGTCGAAAGCTGAGAAACGTTTTTTTTGTTCATCAGAAGAAACTCGCTGCATATCTTTCAACCCTCTATCTCTCTCTCTCCCCCTCTCTCTCTCTCTCCCTCTCTCTCTCTCCATCTCTCTCTCCCCCAGGCGCAGAGGGAACGATTGCCGGAGACGTTGATTTCCTATTCACAGCCTCTCGGTTGCTCCTCAGGTAAATTCTCACACTGCGTACACAAAACTTGACAGTGGTACGCATGTGAAGATTGAGTGAGGCATGTTACGCACTGTTCACATGCGTGGATGGCAGACCGGCCGACGCGCAATTTGGGGCGAGTGAGACGAGCTTCACGCATTCCTCACATGCGTAGAGAAAATTCGCAAGAGAATCAGCGTACTTAGGTGCGCCCTGCTCATCTCTTCGTATCAACGAGCATGGCTCAGGAGGTAGTGAGCTAGCGTGGTAATCCAGGATGTTGTGGGTTCGCTCCCCGCGGTTTTCAATTTGTTTTGCAAAATTGAAATATACATGAAAACGTTTTTTATGATGTTTATTACTATTCTATGATCAGTTTCAAAATGATATTCAACGTTTAGCTATTTTTAAATTTCCAGTACCGTTTTACCACCGACCGATGCGCTCACGCACTCTGTTCATGTGTTCGTTGCACACGCACACTTGAGCCGCTTTTGCGTTCACGCATGCGTAGCATGTGTACGCAGCGTGGAGAAATATCCGAGTCCTTAGCCTTTCGCGACCAAAAGCGTTTCTTCACCTTTTTTGCATAGGCAGATAATGGAAATCACTATTACTCAACCTTTCCTTTTCCGAACCACTATGCTCTGTATGTAATAAAAATATGTAAAAGTCAGGTCGTTTTCTTTTGTTTATCACTCTCTACATGCCTTTCCAATCAGTCCTCGACTACACAGATTTTCTTTCCTCGAGTACAAATGAGTTTTCCCTCCCTCCCTCCCTCTCTCACCTCTTTCTCTCTCTCTCTCTCTCTCTCTCTCTCTCTCTCTCTCTCTCGACGTCGGCTCCTCGAATCGACGACGTCGACAGGCGACAGGAATCAATTCGATGAGCAGAGAAGAGGCGAGAGAGCACGTCAAGTGAGGAGGCGCAGAGAAGCTGGGATACGAGGCGAGATAGTGTAGTCGACGCAGAGAGCGCCGATGGGCGGGGAGGTAGTAATCTCACACATCGATGGTGCTTTATTTTATGGTGACAATGTGGCTATGGCGTTCCTCGCCTTCTCTCTCTCTCTCTCTTTCTCTTTCTCTTTCTCTTTCTCTTTCTCTCTCCCTCTCCCTCTCCCTCTCGCTAATTCAACGCGGTGTATGATTTTCTGCTTTTATTCCTATACCCACATGTCTTGGACTTTTGTTTCTAGTTCTTTAGTTTGTTAGTTTATTACCTGCTAGCGTGTTGTCCTCATTTTATAACTCGACCACGATTTATTGCTCCCCCTCCCTCGCTTTCTTAAAGAGAGAGAGAGAAAGAGAGGGAGAGAGAGAGAGAGAGAGCATGTTCACGTGCGTGGTTATCGCATTTCTCGTTTTATTGGTAATCAGGCCGTCTAATAGCTTATAGGATAGTGGATAGGTGTAAAATGTATTAAACGGGAAATTAACGGATTTCTTCATTCATATTATGATTATTCCCGATAACAGTTTTCTTCTGATTGGAAAAAGAATCTACATTGGCATTCGATATCATACATTCTGGAATGCGTCGCCTTGTCCTCTCTCACACTCACTGTCTGCTTCTCTGCGCCTCACATATCCTCTTATCTCTGTCTCATTGTATCGTTGTCTGCTTTCTCTGCTCTCTCCATAATCTGGAGGATATTGCTTGCTTGGAATTCCATATTTTTTTCCAGCGATTAGCGATTTGCAATGATTTTTCTCGGGTAAGCTTTCTCACGAATGTTTTCTCGGCGAGAAAAATGTATTCTCGCCAATTTTCGTCATTCCGAAACTCTGCGTTTTGCACATTTTGAAATGTAAATATCGCGTGTTCAGTGGGATTTCGAGTGATGCACCTTACCAAGAATTCGAACCTATCTGTACATCGCCTTCCCTTTTTTCTGTCGTTCACTCCCTCTTCCTGTCTAATTTTCACTCCTGCTCTTCAAAAGGTCAGATTCAGTTTTTTTGTACTAGGAAGAAACTCTTACAATTAGAACGCCGCGTCAAAAAATGTTCGTCCTCAGAAAGTGTTTGGCTTGAGTTTGGCTTTGCTTTTTCTTCGCTTCCGGTAGTTTCTTTTTACTTCACTACACATGTGTAGCGATACGTGCATAAGAGGATGTGCGTTAATCTGTTAATCGAAGATCATGTGATTCAAATTTCAAATTCAAAATTGAAATTTGAATCACATGATCTTCGATTAACAGATTTCCATTCCATTCCATTTCTTTTCGTCACGGCGGCCGGTCGGGTGCATTTCTCGCTCCCCCGGCCGTCGCTGCCGCATGTTCTGGAAGCCTCCGTGAGTCACGACTGGGCCCGCACGGAGAAGCCCGATGGAGCGAAAGGACGTCATCAACATCGCCGTCCTCAACGCTCGCTCTCTCCGGACAGAGAGGAGACT
>CAWZYM010000191.1:372500-437500 GCA_963966185.1 Rhabditoides inermis | reverse complement strand
CGCGTTGACTGGAAACGCCACACACAAACACACACACACACCCACACGCTGGCCTCTCGCCTCATGGGTGCGCGCGATCGCTCATAACTTCTTTCGGAGAAAAGATACAAAGATGTCCGCGACCAATGATCTGGCCTACGGAACGGTGCAAATCTAACTAGCATGAATTGGATCAGTTCACATTGTGGCTAACATGACCTTTTGATATCGCTTCTTGAAAATTCTGGCGCGAGCCCTATCCTAAGCCAAAAGAGAGGGCGCTACGCGCCCTCTCTAATTACGAACGTTTCCAGGCCGAGCTTCACTGTATCGCTAATGTCGACACGTTCGTGTCGGCTTTTCTCTTTTCGATGGAGAGCCAGCACACCATTGGATATGGAACTAGGTTTGTATTATTTTAATTTTAAAAAGTTCAATTTAGTATTGTAAAGAGTTCTGAAGCTATGCTCAAAACGTGAATTCTGAATGACAAAAGTCATAGAGGTATGCCTCAATGCTAAAAACTTATTCGAAATGTATGTACATATATGACAGATGACAAGCATAACCAACAACACGTAGTAGGCATTGTATTACTGTATTTTACCTATCTTACCGTAATTTACGTTGATTCGAGATAAATATTCTAGTTCTAATACGACAGATATATTACAGATATATGACAACCAACTGTCCGATCGCCTATTTCTGTCTCATGACACAACTCGTTTTAGGAGTGAGTATCTTTTATCTTTTATTTACTGATTACGTGTTTATATTGCTGTATCCTATTCGAAAAATCAACTATTGCACGTGAACATTGCAGTCGTTATTGACAAAAATAGTGTGATAGCGAATTTGTAAGGTCAGTGAAACGTACATTCATATTCATGAAACTACGTACATGCATGGAAAACAACAATATGTATGGACAGAAAGGACTGTCTGAAATTGAATTCAAGTATGAAAACAACCTTTTCTATTCTTTCAGGTGTTCTCTCAGACGATGCTGGCTGGCATTGTCGTGGCCAAAGTGCTCCGGCCAAAGAAGAGAAAACAGGTGTGTGTTTATTAGTATAAAAATCGGACATCAATTTAATTATGTTTGCTGAAAACTTTTTGCATGTAAGTCGCATGAAGATGCGCTTCTATCAAGGAATTGTGATCTCAATTTCTTTTGATATAAGGACAAAAGAAAACACTATTATATGATTATATCGATTATAGAAAATGCGATGGTAGATGTAAATGACATCAGCCAAGAATTGTTCACCACCTCTTCCTTACCACACTTGCATTGTAGTCAACTCATTTGATCAACTTTTTTCCCAGGAGATGCGCTTCTCCCGATGCGCGGTGATCGGTCCAGTGGACGAGACGGATCGGAGGGTCACGTTGCAGGTCCGATTAGCTGGTGGGTTCTTTGAATTTTTCTTTGATTTATTATTTGTGAAATGAGCGTAGAGCGAAGACCACAAAACTACAAATTGTGTTCTCTTCGATTTTTAACAATAACATGTTTGTTGTCCGGTTTAGCTTTTTTCATAATGTGGGATACAGTAAATGTTTGCTGCAAAACATATAGAAGTACAAAAACTTTTCAAATAAACATGAAAAAATAAATAATAAAAAATCTTTTTCAGACATCCAGGAGCGGTTGTTCCTGGCCGAGTCTCACGTGCGAATGTATCTCGCGCGGACGCGGATAAACAACGTGAGTACGGCATTTGGAATGCGTACATTTTTATTGCGCTCTTTGGTGCGCAGGTTTTGCAAACGCCCGTTTCAAAAATTGCAAAAATGCGCGGCGGTTTTTGGTCATTGTAGTTATATATTACTGTTTATGAAGTGGTTATGTTTGACGAAACGAGAGGGAAATCGGATATGGAGGGGGAAGGTGTGCACGGAAGAGAGAGAGAGAGAGAGAGAGAGAGAGGTAGAGAGAGATAATCAGAAAGAGGGAAACGGAACGGAGAGGGAGATAAATAAAAGGAGAGTGTTGTATCATTAAATATTCTTGTAACTCTCCTTTTTCTGCTCTTTTCTATGTTGCAAAGCGTTCTCGCAGAATGGATGTTAGCATAAATGTATGAGTATACGTCACTTCCGTAATTTTTTCGTGTGAAAACCCAGTGAGAAACCGAGAGAGGCAGAGAGGGGCAAAAGCAGGGATATTAAGGAAAAAGAACTATTATAAGGAAAAATGAAGTTCCGCATACGACGCATATATTGAAACCTAGTTGTTGTTTGATATTTGTTGACCGGCAGTGAGTAAGATAGAAAGATACAGCGACAGAGAGCTAGAGACAGACAGAGAAAGGAAGAGAGAGAGAGAGAGAGAGAGAGAGAGAGAGAGAGAGTCTCTCCCTTGCAGCGCGGCGACCGGGAGCTGATCGGCGTGAAGGACATGAACGTCGGCTACGACAGCGGATGGGACAGGGTGCTGCTGCTGTGGTGAGGCTCTCTCTCTGTCTCTCTGTCTCTCTGTCTTTCTCTCTCTCTCTTTCCCTCTCTCTCGCTCTCTCTCTCCCTCTCCCTCTCTCTCCCTCCCTCTCTCTCTCTCTCTCTCTCTCTCTCTCTCTTCTCTGTCTCTCTGTCTCTCTGTCTCTCTGTCTCTCTCACTCTCTCTCTCTCTCCCTCTCCCTCTCCCTCTCTCTCTCTCCTCTCTCTCTCTCCCTCCCTCTCTCTCTCTCTCTCTCTCTCTGTCTTTCTCTCTTCTCTGTCTCTCTCTCTTCTCTGTCTCTCTCTATCTCTCTCTCTCTCTCCCTCTCCCTCCCTCTCTCTCTCTCTCTCTCTCTCTCTCTCTCTCTCTCTCTCTCCCCCCCCCCTCTTTCTCTCTCTCTCTCTCTCTCTCCTCTGTCTCTCTCTCCCTCTTTCTCTCTCTTCTCTGTCTCTCTCTCTCTCTCTCTTCTCTTCTCTGTCCCTCTCTCTCTCCCTCTCTCTCTCTCTCTCTCTCTCTTCTCTGTCTCTCTGTATCTCTCTTTGCCTCTTTCCTCTATATCTCGTCCAGCCTCCATGTCTCCAATAAGAGAGTATAGAATGATGTTGTCATGTGGCGTAATTCACTTCCGTGGGTAAAAATCAATAAATCAATAAATCAATATTCTAGGCCGATCATCGTGCGCCACGTGATCGACGAGTCCTCTCCGCTGTTCGGCCTCACCCGCGAGACGATGCTCAGCCAGGACTTCGAGATCATCATGACGGTGATCGATTTATTGATTTATTGATTTATTGATTTTCATCATTGATATTGTTATGTGGTACGGTTCACGGCTGAAATAAGGACAGAGTGTGAAGTGTGCAGGAATAGTTTTTCCAATCCGATTGATCCCATGTTCAAGAAATTATAACGCACACTATACTATAGTAAAAAGTTGACTGGAACGTTGTTGCGGCGACTGCTCTCGGTAAATGAAGCGTGAACATTGCAAAACGTCAGACTAGAATAGTACATTTTCCGTTCCGGTTACTGATTCCGACTTTACTACGCGGACGCTTAGAGTGAAAAGTATAGCCTGCGCCAGAGCGATAGTTTTCGATCTACCTCTCTTGCAGTTCGAATAACGGTGCCATTACCGTCTGCCTCTCTTGTTTTGCGCGCTATTGCCGAGAGCTCCGGATAGAGGAAATTACTCTCGTTTGTACTGGATGTCCCCGCGCGCTAGAATGCTCAAAAACGACTTTTCCCGGATGAAGCACTTTTCCTCATTTTGAAGTGATTTCCACTGTTACATTGCATTCACATCTCTATTCGATAGAGTTATAGAAAGTTGTATTGAGTTTGATTGAATTTGAAGCGAGATACGGAGAGTCCGCATTCGAGTGCGGATTGAGATTGGTGTCGGGCGGGCGGGCGTCGGACAATCGCTTTCGCCCCGCCCCCTCTGTGTGTGAGTGAAAGAGAGAGAGAGATAGGCGAATAGCGGGTGCGCGTCGGTATCCTCGCAGCGAATCGCGAACGTGTATGAAAATGTAATTTTGTGAAACAAAACTTAAGAAAAGGACAGATATTATCTTTCAAAAGTACTTCCAAGTAAAAGTAGTTGGTTTGTACTGTTGTCTCAGTTGAGCAAAAGGACTGACATGTTTTCAATGGAGACATGTGCAAACAGGCTCTCAGCATTATTTGACGTGTTATGTTACAACAGAAGTTGTGCTTTTAGATAATAACTGCATAACTTCGTAAACGCGTTCATTATAATATGGCCGCTTTGCACTGGTATGAGAGAGAGAGCCTGTTGGCACATGTCTCCATTGAAAACATGTCAGTCCTTTTGCTCAACTGAGACAACAGTACAAACCAACTACTTTTACTTGGAAGTACTTTTGAAAGATAATTGAGTATGCCTTGGGGGTGACGCGCTGCGCGCGTCAAAGATCAAGACAAACGATCGAGACAAAAAGAAAAAACCATTAGCTATCAGTTTGGTCGGCATCAATTTGATATCAGTCAGAAAAAAAATCAAATGTTCATTCAGGATAAAATAATTCTCCAGATCAGGCATTTGATGTTCGAAATCAGTCGTCCGCTATGAGTTTGTTGTTTTGGCATGGTCGATTCTCTTTGTTACAGGTCGAATGTCAGAAAATATGAGAGAGGAAAATGAAAGAGAGAGCTACAGTCTAGGGAATATTTAGTTCCGCCACCACTCCGCTCGGCCGTCCCGCATTTGAAAATTGCGCGCGCGAAAGTTTGAATGTGAATTTTTTCGCGTGCTCTCGCATGTCTATCGATTTTTGCCGCCTCGCACTCCGCCACCCACTGTATAATCTCTACCTTGTTTCAGGTGGAAGGTATCGTCGAGGCTACTGGCATGACGTTCCAGGCGAGGACCAGCTACGTGCCCGAAGAGATCCAGTGGGGACAGAAGTGGGTGGAACATTCTACGGTCATACAACCTTTCGTGCTCTTTCAAGTTGTGCATGCTGTAAAAATTAAGGGTAAAGGTATAACCCGATTCAAGAAGTTCACTCTGCGGAGGGGGTCGAAGGAGGTATATGGCACTACACCATAGCTCAACGATTTTCCAACGACGGTATCTGGCCTATTTTCGCAATAATGTGCATGCTGTCAATATTAAAATCAAATTTTCTACGCCAGCTTTCTATGCTTGTGAATAATGAAATAACAATAGAAGAGGATGATTTAAATCACTAAATTAACTTTCGAAAACCTGTAATGAGAATCGAGATTCATAAGTCAGTAAATGCAAATTTGTGACACAAGCGAAGAAAAAAAACTTCCAGATTCTGCCCGATGATTTTGCTGAACGAGAAGATCGGCAAGTACGAGGTGCACTACTCCCTATTCGACCAGACAGAACGAGCCGACGACTTCGTACTGCTATCAGGTGAGCATCGTACCGTACGATTAGTATACGTAGTGCTAGATCGTGCTAGTGCTAGATTGCTTACAACTAACTCAAATCGATTTGCTTGAATGTTGCATGGCTAGTGAAAGTTGCGGTCAGTCTCTGCGAAACACTTCGGAATGGTTTCGAAACACTTAATTGATTGTCGAATCATTTCCGGAACACTTCAAAATTCAAACATCGTAAAGACGCAGAGACCGACCGCTTCTTCAAGGCTACCTAACAGCTTGATAGTGCTTGGGTTGTGTTTAGACCGCATGCCGTCCCGCTCGCACCTCTCAGTTCGCAACCTCCACTCGACCCGCTCGACGTCTGTCCGCTCCCGACCCACCCCCTTCCTTTCAGAACGCGCGCCCGACGACCAGGAGGAACTAGCCACCCACTACGCCTCCGGATTCACGTAATCGATCGATTGATTGATTGGCATGCCGCCGCGCCAGGAGTGAGTAGTCACCTGACCATATACGAGTAGGATCAACGGTCCATTTCCCCCCAACCCAGTGTACATTTCGATTCCAGTGGTAGAAGTGTTAGCATCAGCTCATTTGTTTTTCGGCCCCCCGATCCCCCGTTCGTGTCTATATGTGAGTGTGAGAGACTGTTCTGTGCACATATGTTTTTTTTACTACGACAGATTTTCTATTCCTCTACTCGCATCTCGGTGAGAATATGTGTGTATTTATTATTGCAATGTGTATGTGCGATGCCCTCCGGTGACACAGCAATAAAGTCATTATAGTTGTGGGTGTGCTGGACTTTTTTGAGCGTTTGAAAGATCGTCTGATGAGATAATGGTGAGACGCTTGGAATATACATTTGCATAACGTGTGTAGTACGCGGATAATGTGACCATGTAACACGGAACAAAGTATAATAGTGGAATATAATAGTGTAATCGACATTCGACAATCAATTTGTTTGACATTGGGGTGTGGATAGGAGAGAGAGAGAGGGTGTGGATAGGAGAGAGAGAGAGAGAGAGGCTAGAGAAAGTTCAGAAAGATGTAGTTTTGTATTATGGTGTTTTGTGTTTTGCTTCTAGCAATCTATCTTGATTGACACCTGCCCCGCAGGTATTCCCACGCGCCAACACTAGGCCACGCCCGTGGTTACGTTTGAATATTTTCATTTCGCGCGCGTACCAGGCATACGGTAGCGTTTTGGCGGGAACCCCGTGTGCGCGAAACAGTGACGCGCTATTTTTGGTCAATTTCGTCGCTTCTCCTCTTCGTTTCTTCTCGTTTTTGTTTTGTTTAACCTGTTTTTTTTTTAAATTTTTGCTATTACGTTTTGAAACGTATTTTATAAGTTATTGGTTGTAGAGCGATGGAGAACCGTGATTTCGACAAGGAGAAGGAGCGCATCCGCGACTTCATCGAGTCCCACTATGAGGAGAACGACGACGGCATGAAGGCTAGTGACACATTTTATTATTCATAAATGTATGTTACACAATCAAGGCAAATTAAAGTTTTGCAGTAACTGTATAATAAGTAATATACATGAAACGTATAATTCCTGGTTTACAACAACTCGTTGTAGGTGTTCACGTACCGGGAACAGGCTATTCGGCTGGCGGAGCGCGAGCAGTCGGGGCTGTTCATCGACCTCGACGACGTGCAGCGCTTCGACCCCGGACTCGTCGACGTCATCCAGGCTAATGCCCGGAGGTGCGGTGATATTATTGATATAATAGTAGATCATGGATTATAATGGGTTAGAATGTGCTTCAGTTTTCGAGGTTTATTGGATAGAGTGTTTTTTTTCTGAGGAAAGAACGTATTGGGTTTGATTCGACAGATTAGTTTATGTGGAATTCGTGAAACGTACATGACATGAGTTGGGATGATCGATCGACGAAACACAAATACGTTGCATATAAATGGATACAATCTGCAGGTACCACCAGCTGTTCTCTGAAGTGATGGACGAGGTGATCCAGGACTACCTGGGAGACCGGCAGGTGAGAGATGGTCGACATACTGTCCTATCAAGTATACGTTTCACCCAGGCTTCTATTACTCCCACGCAGTTACTCACACAATTTGTTGAGCATTCCATTTCCATAACATTCAATAAACTATTATGGCCACATTGAGTTGTAGCACGATTCTAGTGGTTTGCTACTTCAAATCTCGTGTGAATGAAATAATCAATAAATCTACATTTTGTGCCCCCAGCTTGACGCAAATTAAGCATTTCTCTTCCATTCGCGAGTGTTAATCAATAAATCGATACTTTTCAGCCCCCCGTCCGGGACGCTCTGGACGCGTTCATTTTCCAACGTGTGTACATGGACGGGGCGGCCAAGACTGCCGAGGGAAACACGGCCCCCGCACAGGAGGCAAGGAAGAAGTACCCGCCCCAGTTGCTCAGGAGATTGTGAGTATGGTCATTCTGGAAACACGACTCACTTTCTTTTGAATGACTACCGAATGGGTAGGGTAGAAGTACCCCCGCAGTTGCTGAGGAGTGGTGTTAGAATGTGAATGTGTGCAGAAAAGATATGGCATATGTTTGGAAGGTGTCCGTAGTCGTCACTTTACATCTACTGCGAATCGGTTAGATTACTCGAAATAAGTTTCACTGTTGCTGTATAGCTTTGGTAATGGATTTTTCGATAATATAGGTCGGTTTTGCGAAAGCAAATAAGTACAAACTATTTGCAGCGAGGTGAACTTCAAGAGCCGCGACTCGGACAAGGCGCTCGCTGTGAGGGACATCAAGGTGGGCGGCTCCTCTCGCTACTCGTTCCTTCCGTATGATCGCCCACGCGAGATGATCCAATAGCAAGGAAGTAGTCATCACTACTTCCTTGCTCTTCATAACTCCTGTCCCTCTCTTCTGCTCATTCACACTCATCTCATCTTGTAGGTTGTAGGCGCCCCGTGTAGTCTGATAACAAGAGGCGATACTCGAAACGTGACCAATTCATCTTTCCTTGTAGGCGTCGTGCGTGGGCAAGCTGGTGACTGTGAACGGCATCGTGATCCGCGCCACGGAGGTGAAGCCGATGGCGTCTGTGATGACGTATGCGTGCGACACGTGCGGAGCAGAGACGTATCAGCCGGTGGGTGAAACTCAAATCAAACTCAAATACTTTATTCGGTATCGCTATTCATGATCATATGTTTAGAACACATCCATCGCCCAGGTGGGTGAGGGTTTGTGGATTTCCGGGATGAAAGATGCAAGGCATTTGTTTATACACCATCATGTGGAAAAATTTTACCGGAATACTACGAACCGCAACATATATGTTTCCATGGTCAAGTATTAGTTGCAGAGACATTTGGGTGCAATGTTGTATTTGCTTACGAATCAACGAAAAATAGTAACTATTTACAAATATTTCTTCTATGTGCACGGCCTTGTCCAACGGTCGAGCAAAACTTTTATTCGTAAAATTTTTCAACCTCCATTCTCCAGGTGAACGGCCCCTCGTTCACTCCTGCCGTGAACTGTCCGTCGAAGGACTGCGTGGAGTCGAAGGCGAACGGCCGTCTGCACATGCAGGTCCGCGGATCCAAGTTCGTCAAGTTCCAGGAGGTCAAGATTCAGGAGCTGGTGAGTGGCAGATCCTGAAGTTTTATAAGTGGGAAGTATATGTTTCACAGGTCAGCAAAATGGGGATGTATCGGTAATACGGTAATCATCTTGTTATGCAATCTGCATGTGTCATTTCATGAGATACGACGAATAGGATGACAGGTGTCGCATGTGTGGATTTCTGGTTGCCTAGTGTTTGGAACAGCTGGCGTTCGGCGCCGCGATGACACGCCTTTGAACGGGTGTGCGCCCGAAGCCTCGTTAGCTCAGTTGGTAGAGCGTTAGACTTTTAATCTAACGGCCACGGGTTCGAGTCCCGTACGGGGCTGAGTGTTTTGCTGAATTTAATATCAATAACGGATGTGTTTTAATGTATTTGCATTGCTCTTAACTTGTTTAGCTTTATTTTATAACGTTTTTAAATATATTAAACACGCAATTTTCGCAAAATTCCTCCCAGTCTGACCGTTTCACTAAATTTCAACACTATGACCGCAAGGAGTAAAACATGTGTTGTGTCCATCATCTTTTATCACAATCATCATTTATATCTCACCAACACCAACTAATCATATAATCACCTTGCAGTCGGAGCAAGTCCCTGTCGGTTCGATCCCGCGCGTGCTGACTGTGAACGTGTACGGGGAGAGCACTCGACAGTGTGTGCCCGGTGACAATATCCGCATCACGGGAGTGTTTGTGCCGCTGCTCCGACAGGGGTTCAAGGCGGCCGCCGGCGGACTGGTCACCGAGGTGTACCTCGAGGCGCATGTGAGCGGGGCGGGGTGAGGGTGGGCGGAGTTTTGGGTTGGGTGAAGGGTAATTGTGTAACGTTGTCTGGCTGGAAAGGAGGACGACAGTTGCTTATTCGTTTTCGTTTGCAGCACATTGAGAACTCGAACAATGGGGAGGACGCGACGAGCGCGGCCGAGGAGCTGACCGATGAGGAGGTGAGGCTGTGTGTTCATTGATAGTGATATGGGCGCAAGCTCCTGCGGAGGGCTGAGGCTTGTTGTTGAGCAGTGTTGCATTGCAGTTACTGATCAGAAAACTATTGTGATTCTTTACGCAACCGACAATTGCACATTGAAAACTTTCCTATACGTAGTGATGATGTGAAACTTACATGCACTTGAACATGCTATGTAAAATTATTTTTTCCGGTTCGCCATATATTCCGTTAACTGTTAATTTCACAATCCTCTCCTCTTCGGCTGGAGCGTTTCCAATATTCAATTCCCATATCTACTATTCAGTACATTCCACTATTCACCTCTCTTCAGGTGGAGACTCCTTGTATAATACATTATGTCATTTTAATTTCACCATTCTCTCCTCTGTTTGCAGGTGGAGCTGGTGTCGCAGGACAACTTCTACGACCTGCTCGCCTATTCGATCGCGCCCGAGATCTATGGACACACGGACGTGAAGAAGAGCCTGCTGCTCGCGCTCGTCGGCGGAGTCGACAAGAACGCGCAGGGAATGAAGATTAGGGGTGGGTGTGCTGGACTGATTACAGTTGAAAAATGGGGCAACTGATTTTGGGTGGTGTTAATCGTATGATGCGTTTGAGAGAACGAAGATTAGGGGTGGGTGCGGGGGGAGCCAAGTTATGGTAGTTATGTTTTTATTTGATATATTTTTATTGGGAATTGTGTGCTTCACGGTTGGAGTAGATTGAATGTTGTTGGGGTGCGGTAATTGTAGGATAGTATTGTAATGAATGACCAACTATAACCGTACTGATTCGGATTTGTTTCGACACCATAGCCATATGTTTCACGGTTATAATGAATAAATAGAGCGTTGGTTGGATTTGTGAATGTTCACTTCTTTTTCGTTACTAAAATGTTACTAATTGTAAAATGCCACATTTCCGTTTCCAGGTTGCCTGAACATTTTGCTGATGGGTGACCCGGGAGTGGCCAAGTCGCAGCTGCTCGGATACGTGGACAGGCTGGCGCCCAGGAGTCAGGTACGGTAGCTGGTTATACTGTAGTTTGAACTTGGATACTGTATTGTACATGATTACCGTAACCATTTACAGTACACTACCGGTCGTGGATCGTCGGGCGTCGGTCTCACCGCAGCTGTGATGAAGGACCCTCTGACGGGAGAGATGACTCTGGAGGGAGGAGCACTGGTGCTGGCCGATCGCGGCATCTGTTGCATTGACGAGTTTGACAAGATGATGGACGCGGACAGGACGGCTATTCACGAGGTACGATATCAGATTACGGTATTCAAGATATGGTACTCGAAATGACGATAGAGTAAAAGGTCTGACGCGTTGTGGTCGGTGGTGGTGAGGGTAGTAGCGGAGGCGGGGGTGGAGTGATGTGCCCTCGCCGGAACACGGCACTGCAATAGTGTGGAGGGGAGGCAATGTGCCGCCGCAGTGGGAGTGATCACTGGTGGTGGCCCAACACTGACCCGACAGGCTTCGGCCAGCTACTGTAGAATGAGAGACGCAGTGCCGCGCTCCCCTCATCATGCACTCACCCCGCATATAGTGATCCAAAAGTTTTCAATCTGATCGAGTCACCTTCATCTACTTATCAATGTTTTGAAGACGTGATTAGGTATGTATTTATCGATTTATCGATTCAGGTGATGGAGCAGCAGACGATCTCGATTGCCAAGGCCGGTATCATGACGACGCTCAATGCGCGTGTGTCGATTCTTGCCGCTGCGAACCCCGCCTTTGGAAGGTGGGTATTGATTTATTGATTGGTCAGATTGAGGTTATTGATTTAACTTGTTCAGGTACAACCCGAAGGTGAGCATAGAGACGAACGTGAACCTGCCGGCTGCGCTGCTGTCCAGGTGAGTAGTTTTTGTATGTTTTGGAATTTGGAATTCTGGGAGTTATGAAAGTTGTGTTTCAATGGTTGGATTACGAGCTGACGGGGCTAATAAGATCAATGGGAACTGACTGTAGCCTAGGTTTCTTTAATGTTTCGATTTGCACGGTCTTTCCTTAAATATGGTTATTGGGTTCATTCCTTAAATGATGTGCAATGATTTTCAAATTCTCCCCCCTTGCAGGTTCGACCTGCTGTGGCTGATCCAGGACAAGGCGGATCGGGACGCGGACCGCCGCCTCGCAGACCACATCACATATGTGCACATGCATGGAAGGCAGCCAGAGATCACCGGCATGAAGCCTTTGGACATGGCTCTTATCAGGTACGCTGGGTTACTGTAGTACTGTAGGGTTATTGCGTTACGGTAGGCTGAGATTACCGGCATGAAGCCCCTGGACATGGCGCTTGTCAGGTACGCTGGGGTACTGTAGTACTGTAGGGTTATTGCGTTACGGTAGGCTGAGATTACCGGCATGAATTCGTTGGACATGGCTCTTTAAGGTACACTGGGTTACTGTAGTACTGTGCGGTAGTCTGCTGGGTTAAGGTAGGTGAGGTACGCTTGGTTACTGTAGGAGTATGGTACTGTAGGCTGTAGGAGCCTTGTTTGAGGTTTGGTTGTTCGATTCGAGATGACGATAGATTCCAACTGAGCCGACAGGTCCGCAGAGGGGCGCTGCTGCGGAGAGCCTTTTGAGAGTGATGGGAAGGTTCGGATCATTGGGGTGGTATAGGAGAGGGTGGACAAGAGTGGACAGTCGTGAATGAGTAGGCACTGTCCCCGCGTTGTCCCGCCCGATCGACTAGTCGATGCACATCCAAGCCCCACCCCACGCGCCGCCCCTCTGGTCCGATGCACCGGGCACTAGTGATTTGTTGAAGTTTTCAATCTGATCGAATCGGACAACCATATTCATTGTGTATTATTTTAACTATCATGTTATTTATATAATAAAGTAAGTGTTTAGGCGCTACATTGCGGTGTGCAAGCGCAAGCAGCCGGCGGTGGAGGAGAAGCTGAGGGAGCGGTGAGTGAGAGGGGGAGAGAGGGAGGGAGAGACGGAGAGGAGAGTACCTCTACATGGATTTTAAAGTAGAAAGGGAGGATTGGCCACTTGTAGTTGAACCGAAAGAACACGGTTTAGTGAGGGTGGGAAGTAGTATATATATCTTGAATGTGACCCATTGCAGCCTGGTGGAGATGTACGTGGAGCTGCGCAAGGAGGCGCGCGAGTCGGACGACTCTGCCTTCACTTCGCCCCGCATGCTGCTGTCGGTGAGTGGAGTGGGGAGGAGAGAAGGAGGGAGGGTGCTGAGTCGGTTAGGTAGTATGAGTGTAGTGTATGCTATGCCGTCGACTCGATCTTACACCTCATGAACAGTTTTCGGCTTGTCAGAGTCGGATCATAGTTGAGATTAGTTTGAGATTGGATATGAATGGTATATTGTTTTGGTGAAACGTACCTTTTCAGAATTAGTCTAATAGTTGATCATGATTGGTGGGTAGTCAAAATAAATCAAAAATATGTTTTCTGCAGATTGTTATCTGTTTTCAGTCTGGGAGTTTGGTAAAATGGTGAAGCATATATTTAAATTTCGTGGTGTCATTGATTAACTAGAGCCTTTGAAACCTATTTCACCTGTTCGTGACCTTCATGTATGCTGGTGAATACTAAAAGTGATTATAACAAGAGGATTCAGGTGATCGCTAACATCCATACAACCTTTATTCTCAGGTGATCCGCATGTCGACGGCCCTCGCTCGCCTGCGCCTCGCCGACTCTGTCTCGGCCGGAGACATTGAGGAGGCGATCCGGCTCATGATGGCATCCAAGGCATCGCTCAAGCCTGAGCAGCAGAGGATTGAGAGGTGCGGGGGTACTGTAGTTGGAAGGGGGATATTGTACTTGTACTTTGGAAAGGGATATTGTACATACTGTACTTGTACTTTCTGGTTTCTGGAATGGTACTGTACTAATCATGAGGGAGGTAGATGTACTGAGCACTGAACTGAGGGAGGTAGATGTACTGCGCACTGAACAAACGTGGAGTACTGTACTCACTTATCACTTTGATTTGCAGCAAGCAGTCTCCGATGGATCGCGCGTTTGACGTGATTAGGGAGATGTTCCGCTCGCAGGCGGATGCGGACGCGAGCGTCACCAAGCAGGAACTGGCCATCAGGTGGGTGACAGAGGGGGGAGTGACAATGGCAGAGTGACAGGGTGACAGGGGAGAGTGGAGTGACAATGATAGGGGAGAGTGGAGTTATAGACAGGGTAACAGAGAGAGGAGTGACAATGATAGAAGAGGGAGGAGTGGCGATGATAGGGTGACAGAATGACAATGACATTCTCCCATCTGCAGGTGCGCCCGCAAGGGTCTGTCGGAGGAGACTCTGCAGAAGGCGATCGAGCACTACTCGGCCGACGGTCTGCTCATGGTCGACCGACAGAACAGGATCCGCCTCGTCATGAACTGATCACCTGAATATCGATTGATATTGATTTCTCCGGTTCCCCCGCTCTCTACCCCCATGTACACTCGATCTCGTTTTTGATTATCATTCAATTCATTCAATGGAAGACACTTGTAAATGCCTTTTTCGCTTTGATACTACTAGTAGTTTTACGATTTTACGCTTGTACGTTTCACACGTTGGTAGATCTTTGCCTTACAATAAATGATTCCTTGGAGTCTGGTCGTTTTGGGTGAATAAGTGGAGTCCGTTGTATGGCGGGGCGATTGCGTGATGCAATGCCTATCCGTCGTTGTTAGCCTTCAGCTGTTTTCCTTTTCACGAACTGACTGTTTAGTGTATGCTCGTTCGTCGGGCGTTTGGCTTTGTATTCGCCGTCGTTGCTCCTTCTGTCAGGCTCGCTGTTGGTGGACAGAGGTGGGCGGGGCGTGTGATTTGCATATTATATGGTTTTTTTGTATCTATAACCGAGTGAGAGCTGACGACTGATTTTTGCGTGTGAAAAGTATGGTTGGGGAATTTAAAACGATGCGACTTCAGTGTCTTGGTGGTGAAGTAGTATAGTAATGTTCTAAACATACAAAGTTGATATATAAAGTAACATTGATATTCAAAATTCAAAGTTGTCGAATACACCGTGTCTCTGAAGGACTCGTCTCACGCCGGTCGCCCAATCTCAGTGGAAGTGGACGCGTCTGTGCTCGAGTGGTCAGGGAGCAGAGAAGGGAGAGAAGGAGAAGGGACAGGAGGGGCAGAGACTCGGCGAGCAGAGACCGCAGCTCAGCATCCAGTACACGTGCAAGGTGTGCAAGACTAGGCAGGTCAGTGTCTTGTTTGGGCTGCTTTTTGTGTTTTTGGTTCACTGTGTTGTGGTAAATATGTTTCGATGAATGGGGTAGTTTGCGCGTCTTTTTGGAAAACAATGGCTCATACAGTGAGCGAATACATTTCAAATAGCACTTTATTAACACCTCGCTTCTTGGAATTGTTTGTTTAATGTTCCACAATATAGTTGTAGAGGTTTTCGGAAGATATAATCTCAAACAGCGCAAACTGACAACCCTCTCGGCCTTTTTAGGATAGATACTGTATACCATTTGACACTTTTACGACACCCACCACAGGGTCCGAAGACGTTTGCCCGTTCGTCGTACGAGGAGGGTGTGGTGCTGGTGACGTGCGACGGCTGCGGCAACCACCACATCATCGCCGACAACCTCGGCTGGTTCAGTGATCTGGAGGTGGGAAGATGCTTATGCTGTCTTTGCGCCGATAAACTTGGTTTGGTTGGGTTCAGCGACGTAGAGGATGAGATGGATGTTCTATTCGATTTATCGTTTATCGTTTACCCCGGTATCGCAGTATCTGGATGTGGGGGCGTTCAAGTATTGAGATTTATGACACTGAGTTGCATTTGGATGGGATGGGAGGGGTTTGAAGAGTTTTTTTTAAACGTTTGTTATTTGTTATCATTTTCCTTCCTGATCTCTTGAATCACTTCTTCACTGCGATTAGAACGAATTTACTCGTTTTCGTACGTAACACGAGTGAAATGTAAGAACGGGACAAATTTATTTTATCGATAACAATGCAATTTCTCAAAGCGAAAATCTGACTCTTATTGGGGTGAGCAATGCTATAACGAGAGTGATGCGCGGGTGAACCGTATAAAAGTGAAAACGCGTTTCCTTCCAAACTGGTCATGTATGCTATTGTAGGACACAATATAGTCTGCGCCAGAACGATAGTTTTTGATCTACCTCGCTTGCAGCTCGAAATACGGTGCCATAACCGTCTACCTCTCTTGTTTTGCGCGCTATTGCCGAGAGCTGACTCTCCGTCGTGATCTACCTCGCTAAGCGCAACTTATTGCGAGCATAGATCTTTACTTTCAGGGCAAGACGAACATTGAGGAGATCCTTTCCGCCAAGGGAGAGGCGGTGAAGAGGGGACTGCAGGTGAAGAACGGAGTGGCCACGTTCGACAAGGAATAGAGAAGAGAGGTGGGTGTTATTTTTTACTTGAGGACCTTTTCTTTGAAAGGGTTTATTTGCTGTTCAGAAATGGGTTTACTAGCTGTTTGTGAAACTGTGATTTCATTTGTTTTTTTTTTTGGAGTTGCATGGTGTGGTTAAAATATGTTTCACTCTACCGATATGTTGTGCGAAACGGTTTGAAGTCAATTTGGTCAACATTGCCTTCATACTGAAAATCGATATCAGTAGAGTATCAGTTCCTGAAAAATGCATTGTCTGGATTGAGTGAGCGAAATCGAAGCTCCTGAGTTCCAATAAATACATTGTCTTCTTTCGGCCATATTTTCAAGCGGATATAATAGTTACATGCTCGCAATAAGTTGCGCGCGATGGGGTAGATCAGAGGAAGACGGAGAGTCAGCTCACAGCAATAGCGCGCAAAGCAAGAGAGATAGACGGTTATGGCACCGTGTTTCGAACTGCAAGCGAGGTAGATAGAAAACTATCTCTCTGGCGCAGGCTATATGCCGATGCCGAGTAATCTCCAATGAATGCATTGTCTCCTTGCAGGCATGTCGAAACTGACATATGCATTTAGAATGCCTTTTTTGAATATCCTAGTCTGCGTCGTGATGAGCGCTCTCCAGATTCGAGCGACGTCGAAGCGTTGTCTGGTTGTCTCTCCACAGTACTGAGTCTCATCGAATGCATCATCTCGTTTCAATTCAATTTTTTTCAATTCAATAAAAAACAGAATGGCTACTACCGCGTCTTGCTCAAGGGTACTGGCGGAGACAAAGGCAAAATGAAACGTATGGAATGTGGGGACACAGATACATGTGCAAAAGAGATGACGTGTGAGATTCAGGCATGTCGAAGCTCTACCAGTCGCACATTCCCCTCTCTGCCGCGTCCAAGGCACTGCTCGGTGTGGGCAGCGCCGCCGCCGCCATACTCAACCCGGCCAGGTGGGTGGCTTTGATTGTTTTAACAAGACGGAATCGCCTTTGTTGGAGAAATACTATCAAATTGTTTATCGACGATATTAGATAGCATGTCTCGCCGCCATACTCAATCCGGCCAGGTGGGTGGCTTTGATTGTATTAACAAGTCGACTTTGCTGGAGAAATACTATCAAACTGTTTATCGACGATAATAGATAGCATGTCTCGCCGGCTATTCGCAACCCGGCCAGGTGGGTGCTTGTCATTGGTATGTTCTGGAAACGTGTTTTCTCACTCTATGACACGTTTTCACTCTACCCGGCTAGGTGAGGAGGCTCTCTTGTTTTATTGACAATGAACGTACGTGAATGTGAGTGCTTGTGGCTTGTGCTGCGCGGTTTGTGGGTGTGTAAAAAGTCTCGTCGGCTATTCTCAACCCGGCTAGGTTCTCGATGTTTATCAAGGGATTTGAAAGGCCTTGTCTCGGTGCGGTCACTATCCGGAAGCCCTGTACATGACTGTGATTAGGGGAAGGAGTAAGACACACAATATTGTATGACGAAGTGGAAGGGCGACGAGGTTACGGTTGGAAACATATAACTAGTGTGATTATATTGTGTCGAATTATCATTGTGGTTAGAGTGTAAAACTGTGAAAAGTATCCTTGTGGAAACATATTAATAGCGGATTTGACTGTGGAATTCGTGACTTTCGTGTTTCCGATAATAGCAATAGAAATGTATTCAAATTCATACAGGGTCGCCACACTAGAACGAAATGATTGTCGATTATTGTCTGGTAGCCTGTGCAAGTTTAGTTTTTATGGTCTGACAAAGTTACGGCTCTAATCGTGGCAATCTTGCGATCGTATACTTGGTGTGCACGTGGTGTATTGTTGATACTTGTCAGCTTGTCGTCTGCGAATGATCTGATTCTGTGGGATATTTCTTGGAGGCTGCGCAAGTTTTTTTTTCCTTTTTTACCAGCAAAGTTTGAGTGTGGAAAAAAGTTGGGGCTGGTTGATGTCATGGTTGATGTTTGATCTATTGTTGATGCTCAACGAGTGTTCTGATTCCGATCCTGATCCCTGCAGGGGCGACATGGTGGCTGCGATGGGCGAAGCGACGGCGGCCGGACCGGTGCTCGAGAACCTGCGGTGAGAGGGGGGAGGGAGACAGAGAGAGAGAGAGAGAGAGAGAGAGAGAGAGAGAAGGTGGGATGATGGAGAGTTGGTTTTCTCGCGCGGAATATGCTTCACAGGTATATCTTTAGCGTAGGAGGTGGAGATCAATCACCTTCTGTCATACTTTCCACTCATTTGTTCCCCCTCGTAAATATAATGTAAGCACTCACTATTTCCCCCATTTTCAGCCGCCGCATGGAGTCGGACGTGTGCGGGCGTCGCCTCCTGTCCGACCGACCGCGTATCACTGATGAGACGATCGACAGGGAGTGGCTGGACGGGCTGCCGGAGGGCACGCTGGGCAAGGAGTACAGCAAGTGAGGGGGGAGGGAGGGAGGGTAGAGAGTGATGAAGAACTATGGTGGTGGGTGATAAACAGTAGCGGAGAAGAGAAAGGAAGACGTGAATAGGTGTACGGTAAGTGGGTGCGAGTAGTGGGTAAGGGGAGATACAGGACTATAGGTGGTGAAGGATAGGTTCTGTGTGAGGAAGGGAGGGAGGGAGGCGATACAGAGTAGTGGTAGAGAGACATTGTCGGTTTCATGATGATCGCCCTTGCAGCTTCCTGGATCGCCTGCACACTCATCGTTTTCGTAATAACAATCAGTGATCGCGCTCTGACCCTTTGACCACTTCAAATTTGTGCGAGAGACAAAGAGAGAGAGAGAGAGCGAGAGAGATGAGACTGACGATCTCGCAGCTTCCTCGACCGTCTGCACACGCACCCGGACGCGCGCCCCGCCGTCAAGTTCATCGACGACGAGCGCCACCTGTACGTGATGCAGAGATACAGGTGGGGGAAGGAGAGGGGTGATTGGAAGATTGGGTACAAAGACGTATTACAGTTATTTCATTATCAGAATGGTAGTATAGTTTGATTACAGGTGGGTAGAGGGGGAAGTGTTGTAGTGAGTAATGTAGCGTTAGGTATTTCTAGTCTACAGATCGACAGTTTAGGTTTAGGAGAGAAAGATATATCTGAGCGATTGATTAGGCCTTCTAGTTGATGAGATCTGTTCAAATGTTGAAGCATAGATTTTATGGTAAAAGATAGGTAGGAAAGTTTGTTTAAAAATAAAAAGAAAAAATAAAAAGATTATATTCTAATTAATTTAAATTATAAATCTGATAATTACAGGGAGACGCACGACTTTAACCATGTGGTGCTGCAGCAGCCGACTAACATGATCGGAGAGGTGAGAGAGAGAGAGAGAGAGAGAGAGAGAGAGAGGAGAAGAGAGAGAGAGAGAGAGAGAGAGAGAGAGAGAGACCACCTCTTTTCAGGTGACCGTCAAGTACTTTGAGGCGATCCAGTTTGGCCTGCCCATGTGCACCACCGCCGCCATCTTTGGCGCCGCCCGTCTCCGGCCCAAGTGAGTACGGTGGGGTACTGTAGGGACACTGTAGCTTGGGGAAACTGTATGTTAATCTGGCGGTGTTACTGTTGATGTTCGTAATGTTTCACAAGTTTAATGTGGCAAGGTTAGTAGTACCGATACTTTTTTCAGAGTACTGTAGATCAGTTTGGGTTACTGTATCCGTACCGTATTCAGGCACCGCCAGCAGCTGCTGGACGTGAACCTGCCGTGGGTGGTGGAGCAGGCGAAGAGGGCCAGGCTGTTCATGTGTGTGGACTGGGAGAAGAGGTGGGATGGGGCGGAGAGAGAGAGAGAGAGAGAGAAAGAGAGAGAGAGAGGGAAAAGGATAGAAGGGGGGTGAGAGGTGAGAGAGGGATGGGGAGATAGAGAGGGAGAGAAGGAGAGAGGGGGAGAGGAGAGAAGGAGAGAGGGGGAGAGCGAGTGCGGAGAGGGAGAGGGTGGAGAGAGGGGGGGGGATTTGAGAAAAGGAAGCTAGGGAGGAAAGAGAGGAGGAAGTAATGCTGCGTCCATCACTACATTTCCGACTTTTTTCCGTTTTTCGTGCGTTTTCCTCGTGGAAAAAACTCGGAAAAACCTGGAAAAAACTCGGAAAACCGTTGGAAACCGTTTTCCAAACATTGTTATGCGACCATTTACGCACTCGGAACAATGAGGTCCGGAAAACGGTTTTCCGAGTTCTTTTCACCCTTTTTTTACGAGTTTTTTTCCAGGTTTTTTCAGAGTTTTTTCCACGCGGAAAACGGAAAAAGTGGGAAATGTAGTGATGGACGCAGCATTAGGGAGTATGATGGTGTTAATGATGATGATCAATCCACTCTTTCAGATTCGAGCAACCTCTGGAGGACCTTCAGGAGGAGCTGGGAGTTCGCCCGATCGGACGGCTGTGAGGACTACGGTACCTATGGATAGAACTACTGTATCTCCTCCAGGATACTGTAGGCATCCGACAGCGGATGCGATACTCTTGTTTCTATTGTGCCTTGTAGATCTGTATTAGACTTAGTGTAGTTTGTTGTTCCGATTTTTGTGTATTGTTTTGTTCAGTTTCTGGTTGGTGTGAATGAATAGTTTATTATGGGAAATACAATTTTACCGAGCGGGTTCAAGGATGAAGTGGAAGATTTGAGCGTGCAGTGGATGGCAGCGTTGAATGTTCCATGGCATGATTCCGAAAGGCACGCATTGACACAGCCACTGATAGCCCACACAACAAACCTTTTCCAATAGCGCAACATCAGAAAAGAACATAAACACATGGTTTGGAAACAGTCGTTATTTTATTATCACCGCGATATCTTTATTTATCGATATCTCGACAACGACATGGTCATATGAAATCTCAAAATTTTGAGAAAATTTGCATATTTATCTCGAAGCGTCATTTTGAGATCGCTTAGCGACCGGTCGATCCAATCTCAATTTTTTTGAATTGATCGAAATTTTTTCATTGAGTTTTTTCGTCATTGAGATTCTCGATATTTAACAAATGATATCAAGCACTAGGCCAGCCCCACTCGAAGCCATTCGTCCAGCGGTAGTGCGGGTGCGGCACGGAGAGGAGAAGAGACTCGCGCACGTCCTGAAGTTATCCTTTCAAGTAATGTATAAGGGTCGTTCAGGGTAAACGCAAACGCGAACGCAGAACCAAACTCACGATCAAAATTGCAACACGAGCGTTTCACAAAACGCCGCAGCCCACTGAAACGCAAACGTGCGCGTTTTACCTTTAGTCTGCACGACCCTTGATGTGTGACCTCGGTTGGGCAAACGGCCGAAGTGGAAACAAACGAGAGTCGTGCGCGTTTCTATTGGATCTGGGCTGGGCAAAAATACATGGAGGTATGGGGATTCGAACCCCAGACTTCTCGCATGCAAAGCGAGCGCTCTACCTCTGAGCTATACCCCCGACGGCGGAAGTGGAAACAAACGAGAGTCGTGCGCGTTTCTATTGGATCTGGGCTGGGCAAAAACACATGGAGGTATGAGGATTCGAACCCCAGA
Organism: Rhabditoides inermis; assembly: GCA_963966185.1. Taxonomy (NCBI): domain Eukaryota; kingdom Metazoa; phylum Nematoda; class Chromadorea; order Rhabditida; family Rhabditidae; genus Rhabditoides; species Rhabditoides inermis. The sequence goes on along the minus strand of CAWZYM010000191.1, from coordinate 415,768 downwards.
CTTCTCGCATGTAAAGCGAGCGCTCTACCCCTGAGCTATACCCCCGACTTAATTAATTTATTACAGTTCACACTGTGCCACACACAAAAATATGATGAAAAATGAAGGAAAAAATGGCGGAAGTGGAAACAAATGAGAGTCGTGCGCGTTTCTATTGGATCTGGGCTGGGCAAAAATACATGGAGGTATGGGGATTCGAACCCCAGACTTCTCGCATGCAAAGCGAGCGCTCTACCCCTGAGCTATACCCCCGATGGCGGAAGTGGAAACAAACGAGAGTCGTGCGCGTTTCTATTGGATTTCGGTTGGGCAAAAATACATGGAGGTATGGGATTCGAACCCCAGACTTCTCGCATGCAAAGCGAGCGCTCTACCCCTTAGCTATACCCCCGATGGTGGAAGTGGAAACAAACGAGAGTCGTGCGCGTTTCTATTGGATCTCGTTTGGGCAAAATTACATGGAGGTATGGGGATTCGAACCCCAGACTTCTCGCATGCAAAGCGAGCGCTCTACCCCTGAGCTATACCCCCGATGGCGGAAGTGGAAACAAACGAGAGTCGTGCGCGTTTCTATTGGATTTCGGTTGGGCAAAAATACATGGAGGTATGGGATTCGAACCCCAGACTTCTCGCATGCAAAGCGAGCGCTCTACCCCTTAGCTATACCCCCGATGGTGGAAGTGGAAACAAACGAGAGTCGTGCGCGTTTCTATTGGATCTCGTTTGGGCAAAATTACATGGAGGTATGGGGATTCGAACCCCAGACTTCTCGCATGCAAAGCGAGCGCTCTACCCCTGAGCTATACCCCCGATGGCGGAAGTGGAAACAAATGAGAGTCGTGCGCTTTCCAATGGATCTGGGCTGGGCAAAAATACATGGAGGTATGGGGATTCGAACCCCAGACTTCTCGCATGCAAAGCGAGCGCTCTACCCCTGAGCTATACCCCCGATGACGGAAGTGGAAACAAACGAGAGTCGTGCGCGTTTCTATTGGATCTCGGTTGGGCAAAAATACATGGAGGTGCCAATGCTACCAATGTACAGAACACATGAGCGGGTTCTGGGAGCCTCTCCGCAACCCGGTCACATTACATTTGGAAAATGTCTGAATCAGCGGGTCCCCACAGAGTTTTTTCGAACGACTCGTTTTCAACCCGCTAAAAAGGGGCTGTAAAATGATTTTCTAAACAAAAAGTCGTATTAATCCGCTATTGAAACGAATTTTTAAAAATCTCTTTCTAAAAGGAGAAAATTTAATCTCATCGGTGTTATATGAATATTTCATATGTAGCGTGCAATATGTATTATAGCTATGTTCACAAATGCTCTGTTAGTTATCGGAATGCAAAGATCGGCAGGATAGGTACGTGGCAATGGCAACATCCCCTTGGCTCCAAACCGCCATTGTTTCCTATTGCAATCTGCACCCATTAGTCCCTATTAGATACGCCTTGCTGACCCCGTCTAAAGTGGGCTACTGTCGCGCAGCGCTCAACCAGAAACAAGAGAGAGAGAGAGAGAGAGAGAGAGAGAGAGAGAGAGTAGGGAGAGAGAGAGGGAGAGGGAGAGAGAGAGAGAGAGAGGGGGGGGGGGGGGAGGGGGGAGAACAAAGAATGTTCACGCCGTGACGTGCATCGACTCCCCACGCAGTCTGGATAATCCCGAAAAGTGCTCTCGTCCCTTTTTTGGGTTGTCTATAGTCGAATATGACCCGACCCGGAGTTTTTATTTTCGGTTGTGAGTGCGAAATGGGAGTCAAAACGCTTTCACAGCATATAAACTGAACATACCGAAGCGTTTTTTTTCTCTCTCTCTCTCAATGTTTTGGGAAATCAACGACTCATATAAAAATACTTTTCCCTTGCGCGACAGTTACCAACTTATGTCTTCTTGAAACAAAAATACCAGTTGAACAAACTTCTGCTCGTGAGTAACTGTTTTTTTTCCTATCGAGAAACTATTTTATTTTTATTAGCTCCACCACCATCATCCAACAGCCAACACACTCCAATTTTGCGTGCACAAACACATCATAGCATACGTGCCACTGGGCCCTGGACATTTAGAGATTCAGGATTCAGGGCTACTCGCTACTCTCGCACAACATCCTGTACTTCTCCACTCACCACAACCATGACGCTATTAAGGAATCGAGGATGTATATTTTAGAATCCAGAATTATTATATCTGCGATATCATCAGAGACACATACATGTACATAATCACTCCCGGAAACTCGATATTCGCAATCACCCTCCAATTTTTTCGGCGATTCGCTGCGACAGGAAATAATACGACTACGAGGGTGTGAAATAAACGCTTCCCCTCGCCAGTGGACCTTACCGTAGAACCGTCTCTCCTCTCTCTCTCTCTCTCTCTCTCTCTCTCTCTCAGGGTTGGGTTGGTAGGGGGAGAAGAGGAAGGGGTCCGGGCTATAAAAGCCCCGGATTCTCCGCCCTCGGGCATTCCTCTTCCCCCCACACACACAATGACCGCCTCTTCTCTACTAGTGCTAGTCGCTGTCTGCGCAGTCGCTCTGGCAGTTCCCATTCTGGAGGTACGGTAGTCCTACGGTAGACCTACGGTAGTCCTGTGGCCCTACGGTAGTCCTACGGTTATCCTACGGTGGTCCTACGGTAATCCTGTGGTCCTACGGTTGTCCTACGGTTGTCCTACGATCGTCCTACGGTTGTCATACGGTAATCCTACGGTAGTCCTACGATAGTCCTGCGGTAATCCTACGGTAGTCCTGCGGTAATCCTACGGTAGTCCTGCGGTAATCCTACGGTAGTCCTGCGGTAATCTTACAGTCCTACGGTAATCCTACGGTAGTCCTACGGTGGTCCTACGGTAGTCCTACGATAATCCTATGGTAGTCCTACGGTACCGCTGACCCTGATGTTCAGGAGAAGCGCTCCGTCAATGCTATGCCACCGGTGCTCTACTACAACGGAATGACGAGGCGGTTCCCGCAGAGGTGAGGACATCTCTCTCTCTCTCCCTCTCTCTCTCTCTCCGTCTCTCTCTCTCCCTCCCCCCCCTCTCTCTCCCTCCCTCTCTTACTCTCACCCCTCTCTCTTCCAGATCGTTCGCGCCTCTCTTCAAGCGCTCTTCTCCTGTTGATCTCATCGACCTCAACCGTCGCAGCATCGACGAGGCCGCCGACTTCCAGGTACGATAGCTACAGTATGACTTGGGAGAAGTATCGTAGTACAAGGTGCGGTAGCGACTACAGTATGACCTCACACACAAGTGCCGTAGCACAATCAGTAACTTAAATATGTAGCTCGATCAATCTACAGTCTACAGTAACCAAAGCTATCTACAAAAACCAAAGTACCTGAAAAGAAACCAACAATCTACTAATCTATCCAGAACTGCTTCCTCTCGCCCGTGCAGTGCATGCTTCCCAGGAGGAGATAGAGGTACGGTAACTTCACAGGACTACAGTAATCATACCGCAATTACAGTACCCCTTCCATCGACCCCCCGCCCCCTCACAGCCACCATTCCACCACAGAAGAACCCAGACAGTCTCGACGATAAAGCACTTGTTATCTAGAGTTTTAAGTAGAAAATTTCTATATTGGTTTATCTATGCGCAAAAACAATAATACGCACAACGGCTACTGACGAATCAAACGCACCATCTTAAAATCGGTCAACCGATTTAAATTGGACGAACTCTTCAAACAATGTTTATCTGTGAAACAACGTATCGTATGAGAGAGTGAGATGCGATCAACAACCGGTAGGCGTTATGTACAACGTGAAGGGATACCGTACCGTAAATCCAGCATACAGTAATCCAGTTCCTCACATGTCCTCGATATCCTTGACGGGAGCGGCGGCAGGCGGCTGCGTCTCCGCAAGAGCTGGAATATATATGTAATAAGTTTGATGTAAATTGTAAACAGACATATTGAAATGACAACACTTACGACTAGACAATGAAACATATAATAAAACCCAAAATCATAATCAATTTTTAAAATATAAAACCCAAAATCGTAATCAATTTCAGGCATTGAAGGAATTGAAATCACAACACGTACGACTAGACAACACACAACCAGGAAACATACAAAACAGGACATGACTAGTTTGAATTTGATGCTATCCTAGATCAGCACGCAATGCAGCGACAACAAATGCCACTAGTTCATGCGTTATAAATTGAACCATCGAAAAGATTGAACGCATTCTAACCCGCACAGACGTATTGCAACAGTATGAAGTATGTCACATCACTAGGTAACCGCAAAACAAAATCAATAATCAAATGTGTAAAAAAAATCGATAACCCACCTTCCGCGTCGTCCATCTCCTCGTGGCCGTCCGCCTCCTCGCCGGTGGTCTCCTCGGCCGCCTTCCTGTAAAGGGGATCTGATTTAGAGGATGGAGGGAAAGAGAGAGAGAGAGAGAGAGAGAGAGAGAGAGAGGGGGAGAGAGAGGGGGGGAGAGAGAGGGAGGGAGAGGGAGAGAGAGAGGGGGGGGGAGAGAGAGGGGGGGAGAGGGAGAGAGAGAGAAAGAGAGAGGGGAGAGAGAGAGAGAGCGAGGGGGAGAGAGGGGGAGAGATACCCACCTGTCCGCCTTCCTCTTCCTCGCCTCCTCGTTCTTGGCGGCGCGCGCAGATTTCCACAACTCGAGCGCCTCGTTCAGCTGCGAACACACATTTTTAAGCCATGTTATTTCAATTCATGTTCATTCATTCGTTGCTCACACACCTATCTTTGCCGATTATGTTTATTTCAATCGGCAAAGATGATCATCACATCATCAGAGACGAAATGTGAGCAACGAATGTAATTGAGGATATACAAATAATGTATATTAAGCTATGTATGATAAATGAACACCCACGGGCTTCTCGATCTGCTCGCACTCGATCACCTTCACCGCGTGCACCACGTCCTCCGCCGTCAACGTCTTCCTGCAGAGGACAGCTTGGAAAACTGAGTATTTGCGATGACTATTATGATCATTACAATATTCTGCTACGAGATAAAAGATACCTAAATGAGACAATGTATTGGCCGTCAGCGTCTTCCTGGTGGAGGGGTTCGAAAAGATGATAAACACGTTTGAGTGTCTACGTTTACGTGTGTGTGAGACATACATGCTTCCTCAAGTAGACAATTACAACGTGCTCGCGGAGATGGTGATAGTTGAGTCAGATGAAATTATAGGTACTGATGGATGTCGTTTTCACCAATAACATGTTCAGCTATCAGCAATGCATGAAACGTGCATTGAAAAACATGGTTTCTGTCCCAGTTTTGTCGAAATCACTATTCACCTATACTCGACAAAACAACATTGAAATATAAGAACGCCCTCACCTCTTCCTGGAAATCGCATAGTCGTTGGCGTAGGTGGTCATGTTGAGGATGAACACGGACGCGGCGCGCGCGATGGCTGTCCGCGCCTCCTAAATGACGTCATCATTATTGTTTACATAATTATTGTTGTTTACATAATGTAAAACACATAAAGAACATAATAATTGTTTATAATATTCGCACCTTTGAGACTATGGCGCCGTCGGGGAGGGCGTCCTTGACGATGCGCGCGACGACCGTCGCCGGCAGACGCAGCTCCTCCACGTTCACCTCCGCCATACTGATGGAGGAGGGATTGGTATGATACAAATTGGGAATACAACAAAAACAACGAAGCGAAGCGATCAACAAACACGTAGAGCGATTGTGCGACGGCATGTTTGGTCACTACGAACTTCAATGCGTTATGGTAACGATGATTGGTAACGATTATATCAAATCACAACGTTGAACAAGTTTGAGATCTGCAAATTCTGCAAAATCGCGCGCGAAACCGCGACGATTCGCCCTACCGTACCCGAAAATTTCGAATTCGCGCCGTCTTGCCTGTTGTGGTTCGAATGTGCGCGGGAACGGTTCGCGCGGGAACGGTCTCTATCTCCGCCCCCAAGGGATCCGGCCCGGCACTGACCAGTACGCCTTCGACTTCTCCCGTGAGACACCACACCTACTACTAACCCCACTACTCGAGTATACTCCCATCATGCCTCTTGGAGAGATTGCCGTCGACAACGCCATCAACAAGGAGAATGCTGTGAGTGGTATAAACAACATATATTTGGTCTTGCGTATTGCGAAACAATAAAGAACTGGATATCTTCGAGTATTCTGGAATGTGAATAGTGCATGGTTGTCACGTGCTAACTGGCTTGTGTTGCGTGGTGAACGCACTATAGTGAAGCATACGTCACGCGAGTTTCGCTACGCTACGCACACACCCTACTCCGTCTACTATATTGCGTCCGCTATCGATTTCAAGCTGTACTTGTTCATATTTGCAGTCGATGAACGGAACCGTCAAGGATGTGAAGGAGAACGTTACCGCCGCCGTCACTGACAAGGTTGGTTTTGCTGTTTACTCACAACGAAGTAGAAAACATCATGTTTCGAAACTCACTGTCCACCTTGCAGATTTCGGAGCTGGCAGTGAACTCTGTGAAGGCCGCGGAGATGAACGAGCCGCTGCTGGCCGAGAACCCCAATCGCTTCGTCATCTTCCCCCTCAAGTACCACGACATCTGGGCCTTCTACAAGAAGGCCGTCGCCTCGTTCTGGACGGTTGAGGAGGTGCGTTTTGTTTTGTTGTTTTCTCCAGTTTATTTTATAAAGCATTCTGAAAGTAGACGCTGACCACAATTGACCACAATTTGATCCCGCGCCTTTTTGTCCGTCCGACGTAATGGACACACGTGAAAACGTGTTCTATGGAGTGTTCTTTGCCGCGAGCCCCTGCTGTTTGTTATCTCGCCGCAGCGCTCTTTCGCAACCACCCCCCCCCCCCACCTGTTGTCACCCCGCGCCCTGCTTTCGAAATGGGGTCGTATGCAAATTGCGCGATGTGCTCGAGGCCGGATTGCGAAATGACCAGCACCCCCTCCCTGCTTCGTCACATGACGTCACAATGATTTCGAAAGGGTAGTACTGTAAAGGGGAAAAAAACTAATAATGTCACAATGGTTTCAATGATGACGTCACCAATCAATATCAATCGATATGCAGGTGGACCTCGGCAAGGACATGGTTGACTGGGAGGCGATGACGGACGGCGAGCGCTTCTTCATCTCGCGCGTGCTCGCCTTCTTCGCCGCCTCCGATGGAATCGTCAACGAGAACCTGGTACGGGTTACTGTAGTTTAGTAGTACGGTAGTTTAGTATACGGTAGTTCTGTAGTACGGTCTACGGTAGGTCAGTATACGTTAGTTCATTAGCACGGTATCGACCAACGGTACAGTAACCCAAAAAACCGTTATCATTTGTCAACACTTCCATTACTATTACGTTCAGGGATTCTATAGTATCTAACAACAGTCAATCTCTCACCCTCTCTCTCTTTTAAGGCGAGGTCAGACTCGATTATGTATCAAAAACCGCTTTATGATACAAAAAGCCACTTTCTGAGGATCTTTCTGAGGGTGGGGCGCGTTCTGAGATCTTTCTGAGGATCTTTCTGGGGATCTTTCTGAGAGTGCGCGGCCGTTCTGAGATCTTTCTGAGGATCTTTTGCCAGCAAAAGTTGAGTCTGACCTCTACTTTAGGTGGAGCGTTTCTCAAAGGAGGTGCAGATCTCAGAGGCGCGCTTCTTCTACGGCTTCCAGATCGCCATCGAGAACATCCACTCGGAGATGTACTCCAAGCTCATCGAGACGTACATCCGCGACGAGCCGGAGAGGTACGGTAGATGTTGGGGTTACGGTACTGTTGTTCAGTAATGATTGATACTGTTGACAGTTCTCATATTGTTGCTCTTAGAGTTCTCGTATTGCACAGATATGTATGATGCTTATCTAATGCACCATGAAACGTAGTAAATTCAAAACATACGACGAGGTTTCCATGAAATTTCTGCATTTGTATACCTGTTCACCTCAACTGAATACTAGTACACTTGTATACCATTCCCATTCCAGGCACCGTCTGTTCAAAGCAATTTTGTACTAGGGTCACAAAGTGTTCATGAAAATGTTATTAATACAACATCCATACAATATATGTACAATACATCCATACAATACATATTATACATAATAATATAATACATATTAAATAATGAATGTTATTAATTAATTGTATTAATACAACATCCCTGATTCAGGCACCGCCTATTCAACGCGATCACCGAGTTCCCGTGCATTGCCAAGAAGGCGGACTGGGCTCTCAGGTGGATCGCCGACGACAGCGCCTCGTTCGCCGAGCGAGTCATCGCATTCGCCGCCGTCGAGGGTACGGTAGGGTGGATGTGGGTTACGGTAGATGGGGATACGGTACTCTGTTATTACTAGCTACAACTGATAATTACTATGATATCATAATTAAAATGTTTTCTATTACGATACTGATCCTGATGCCTTATTCAGGCATTTTCTTCTCCGGCTCGTTTGCCGCCATCTTCTGGCTCAAGAAGCGCGGACTGATGCCCGGACTCACGCACAGCAACGAGCTCATCTCGCGGTGAGTGTGTGGGATTGAATTGATTTACTGCCGATATCAAGAAAACAACAACGGAGATGAAACACAAAGGGTTTAGTCTGCGTGAAGTATCTGTCGGTGGTTCCTTCTTGTCGGGATCCGACTTGTAGGAGGGGTGGTGTGCTTGGTCTCACGCTTAGGTTGACGTCGCGACAGCCATTGTAGAAAGTGTACTCGGCGGGTTCAACTCCGTGCTCCGAGGATTCCTCAAATTCCAAAGCCAGCAGCGAACATGTAGCGGGTACCGTTGATCCAGCAATTCTCCACGTAGACCGGGCTTGGCGGGTGCGACGGGGGAAAATGAACTGGGGGGGACCGACCACTCGTGGGCAAGGGAAGATGAAGGAATGGGTGTGGGATACTGTAGGATTATGGTACTGGATATATTCCTACTGTATCTGGTTTATTGGGATTACGGCGCTTTTCTTTCAGCGACGAGGGTCTGCACCGCGACTTTGCCTGTCTGATGTACAGCTACATTGAGAACAAGCTGCCCGAGACTCGCATCCACGAAATTATCCGCGACGCGGTCGCCATCGAGCAGGTACGGTGGGAAAGAGTCGTGGTGGGACCTTGCGATTACGAGATTGGCGATTGTTTTTTTTGTCACGGTTGTGTGTCCGAATTGTCACGCATGTTTTCGCGCGGGAACAGTAGATAAGATAGTTTTTTTGTCAGTTGACAAGATCAAGGGAGTAGTAGTAGTAGTAGTAGTAGTAAGGAAGCGGGACATGATTACAGAAGATGATGCAATAGAAAAATATGGAATCATATGAAAAATAATTACTACGTTGTAGCGAGTGTGTATTCATCATTCCCTATTCAGGAGTACTTGACCGAGGCTCTGCCCTGTGACATGATTGGCATGAACTGCCGTCTGATGGCGCAGTACATCGAGTTTGTCGCCGACCACCTTCTCGTCGAGCTGCGATGCAAGAAGGTACGGTAGATGGACTATCGCGGCGGGACCCGGCACTGATTTGAATCTTTTGCAGATCTACAATGTGCAGAACCCGTTCGACTTCATGGTGAACTTGTCGATCGACGGAAAGACCAACTTCTTCGAGAAGAAGGTACGGCGGGGTACTGTATATTGGGCTGGCATACTGTAACCTCTAAAATGATTATGATTCTTTCAGGTGTCTGAGTACCAGAAAATGGGAGTGATGAACTCCGAGGCAGAGAGGCAGTTCGATCTTGAGGCCGATTTCTAACTACAGTACCTCGTTTCCCTTACCGTACCCTACTTCCTGCCTACAGTATGCTATTACCTCCCTCACTTTCTCGCTGGGTTAGTAGGAGTCGCTGGTCTTTTTTAATTTACTTTGATTTTTGACCCAAAACGATACTCACCGGTTATCCCTTTACCGTTTCTCTTGTGAATGCTTGGAAGCATTTGATGTACAGTGCGCCTTGTGACTTTGATCATGGCATAATAGTGTCAATAAATTGATTGTTTTACTAGTCGTATTATATTGCCTTATCATAGATACGTAACTTAGATTACGATTGAAGAAATTATCTATAGTATTGATCAACATGCGCAATGCAGTGACATCTGGCATTTCTCGAAATCACTACTGTCCTCTTAGTCGTAAACCTTGTGTAGACACGTACAATGAGTAACGTGATTGTTTTTTTTGGAGCATTACGTTTGTAGATTGACTAGATGAAACATTTGTTGTGAAGGACACTGGGGACTGATTGAGTGAAATGAGGGAGGGGGCGCTTTCTTGTTCATACCAATTTGCCACATAGACTCAGTGCCTAATCGAGTACCGACATAAAAGGTTTGGAGAGTTTAAATTGTTTATTCTATGCAAGGGATGAAATAAAATGTCTGGAATGAGCACTGATGTATGACACATGGGAATGACACAATCGATAAACCTGGCTGTCCGACGGTGCTCTCGATTTCAGTCGAGAAATTATTGCGCTATAGCGCTTGCTGGTAATTTCGCACGTCGCGTGTTCGCGGAGCGGCTGCGCGCCCGCCGCTGTCGACTGTACAACTATCCGGGCCGTGTGGACGCGACGCGGACACCTATATTACTTTATACGGTTGATTAATAACACGTGATGAAAAAAAACAATGATGAACAGACAAGAACCAATATAATCTAAGCGAGAAGAAGAAAAAAAACGGATTACAGCGAAACATCTCTCAAAAGGTGGAGCCGCCGTTTGAAAGCGGATGGAGATAATGCAGCAGACGGGGCCAATGTATTGAGACAACTACTAGGAAGCAAGTGAGAGAATTTGGTAACGCGCACGTTGAAGACGTGCTGCCGAGTGAGGAGCCGAAACCTGGCTCTTTCTCTTTCATGTTACTCCCGTGCGAGGAGAGAACGAGAGGACGCACGACGCACTTTCTGACTGTACTCTGCTAGTGAGAATTCTTACCTCGGTACAGTCCATCGCCCAGTGTTTGTGTAGGAAAGACGAGCGGTCCAGGCCGTTCACAGATCGGTCGAAGGAGAGGAACGAGGAGAAGGCCTGGAGAGGAAAAGGGGATTGAGAGGGGAAAAGAGAGAGAGAGAGAGAGAGAGAGAGAGAGAGAGAAAGAGAGGAAGAGAGCGATGAGGGAAAGAGGGAGAGAGGGAGAGAAGGAAAGAGGGAGAGAGGGAGAGAGGAAAAAAGGGAGAGAGAGAGAGAGGGGAGGGAGACGCGTACCTCCGGCGAGAGTTCACTCACGAGTCGAACGTTTTTGTTGATGACAGGAATAGCGATAAGGGAATCGAGCTGGAAAATGTTCAATTTTAATATCTCGTATTCGTTCACATGTCACCATACTGGGTTAGTATGCGATTTTGATTTTGATTCTGTTCTGATGTCAGACAGAAACATGGAAAGAGGAGAAAGAGAGAGTTAGAGAGAGAGTTAGAGAGAGTGAAAGAGAGAGAAGAGAGAGAAGAGAGGGAGAAGAGAGAGAGAGAGAAAGAGAGAGAAAGAGAGAGAAAGAGAGAGAGAGAGAAGAGAGAGTGAGAGAGTGAGAGAGAGAGAGCTAACCTCTTCCAAGTTGAGCTGGTCGTAGAAGCTGTGCCGGCCGATCAGTCCCGGTAACTCGCGCCGGTAGTACACGCGGAGATTTCGGGGTCTGAAAGCGTGAAATTGCCGGAATCAGAAAGTTCTTGTTCGTCTTGCTTGGAACCTCGGGGGCTAAGGAATAACAGACTTGTCCTACGGAGAGTTGGCTGTGGAGTGTGGAATGACAGACTTTGACTTATTTCAGCAATTATTTCAACAATCACCGATAAAATGACCACAAAACTGCTATCAACATCAGCTATCCATAATGTAACAGAACAATTCCAACACACCAACTTACACCTTGCACCAAACTCTGCATAACTCACTGCTGATGAGCTGGTTGCCCGGGTGCTTGTTGATGAATCCTCACATGCGGCCCTTCGGCGTCTCCACTACAACCTGGCCCAGGCCACGGCCGCGAGGCTGAGGTATGATGTGGTGAACGACATCAGGTTATCGGGATGCTCTACAAGCACGGCACGGATAGATGCACAGCGCGCCCACAGAGAGAGAGAGAGAGGAAATAGTCTTGCTCTATCGCTCGCTGGCGGATTTTCGAACGAGCACGCGTCGCGTGTGCCGCGCGTCGCGTAGCGCGGTCGTGGCGCTGAATGCTCTCTGCGCTACTTTCAGGACAGGTTAGCTCACTTTCTCGCTGACCGCATAGAATCCGCCGTTGATTTCGTCGTCTCTCCACACCATAGCCAAGACGAACGAGCCGTCTGCAAGGAACAAACAGAATACTTTACTACGTGTGAACATGACATACGTCTCACATGAAAATTTTCCGAATCTATGCCACTGAATATACGCAAGAGATCTATGACCATACCAATTCTTGAGCTAGTGTTGCACCATTTTGGGCTGCTCCGCGCGCGCCCAGCGTTTCTGAAAGAGGAGCACTGGGCCCCCGCGATCCGCGTACGTACGTTGAATCTATGACACTGTGCATACGGCAAATGACGCACCTCTCTTGTCGACGACGCACTCTCCCCGGTGCGCGTCGTCGTAGCCGAGTTACAGTTGTGCACCACGCTGCCCTGCAATTAGTACTTATGGAGTTGGAGAAATCAGAATGAATTCCAGAAAGTTCCTCTGAACTTTCTAGGATATTTCTGAGAGGATGCGCGGCGTTGACCTCTACTTTATGGATAAAGTAGACTTGGCAGAATGACTGCACACCCTCAGACTCCACAGAATGATCCCAAATAACGTTGTGTACCTGGTATAGGTGAGCCGGTCTAGGATCTAGGCAATGTCCCCATTTTCACGAGCGTTTTTCCGACCCCATTTTTCCAGCAGCCGTGTCACTTCCTTCCACAGTTGCGGGTTGCCGTCGGGAAGCAGAGCGTAGCCGGACGCACGGCCCGGAAAAATTATCGCGCTCTAGCGCTTGCTGTTAATTCGCAGTGGAGCTGGCGCGTTGCGTGCCTGCGGAGCGGTCAGTGCGCGCGCCACACTGTCCACTGTGCAACTATCCGAACCGTGGGACGGGAGCGCGTGTCTCACAGAAGCCACCGAAGGAGCGGCAGTCGCAGCTCGACCCAGCTCCCGCCGCCATTCTTCCCACTCTTCTTCTTGTGTGTCGTTCTGCCGCCGGCCTCCGCGCATCATTTCTAAACTAACATTTTTATTTATGACGACATAATCTAGGGACCACAATCAGATTTACAGATGTTTGGATATTGTATAGCAATTAGTTCATCAATGTAGTTCATTTAAAGCTGATTTCGAAAATATTTAATGCTCATAGGGTTCATCGTTCACATTGCGCTCTAGTTCCGCGCGCACCCCAGCGCGCGTTCACATAGGGAAAGAGCGACAGAGGGCGGCTAGATCATAACACTAATGACTTCATTGATAGTCAAATTATGAATATATTCGTTTATAATAGTAGCACTAGGTTTTGTTTGACTGTAATCGATCAGTACTTGATGAAATACGTCTCTTTTATCTTTATGACAGCATTTTTCATTACTCATTTTGGGCAATGGCGGCTAGATCAAAGAAATATGACGTCATCATATCACTCTTTATTGATTTTCACTACTTTACAGGGTACATGTACATGATCCCATAAATAAAATACCGTTGGAATCAGCGGCAAAGGGCGAATCGTTCTATGCTAATTAGAGCACAACATGTGTCCAATGAGAAAACGTAACGTTACATGATTTCGCCTCACTCTCTACATCTTGTGGTCCCTGGACATACTCTCTGTGATCTCTCTTTGGCCTGATGACAAAAACGACAGCTGTCGTGTTATCAAAACTACTTACTCACGTGAAAAGAAGTTTTGTTTCTGGAGATCTGGCAGACCTACAGCAGCGACACCCGATAGTGGGGCGATGCGGGAATGTGTGATTGCACAGATATGTCTGTAATTTTTGAGCAGAACACAATACACAAGGACGGAATCGGAATCGTTTCCCCGTCGGATGATTCGAGAGCCCGTGACTAATCACAATGTTGCGCGTATATGGTATATTTATTGGCGTCAAATGATAAGCGCGCCGCCTGGGTTAATGGTTTGTTAGTGTTTCTGTCTGCCCAGATTGGGTGACTCGCGGACTTGATTCCCCTCCGACGGCAGTAGTCACAGGCTTGATGGAAACCAGCAAGGTTGCCAAACAAGGACACATCATGATTGCGGAAAAAGTGGACAAGTCAAACATCACAAAGCTCTCGATTCCACCCCAACCACCGAGTTGTTGGTGAAGCATGGTAAAGATGATTGACGATTCTCGCTTTTTCTTTCTATCGGTCTCCCATTCTATCTGTCCTTCTCGTTTTTTCGCTCGTTCTTCATCCTTATCCCCTCTATCCTTGCGTTCCTTCACTGAAGGTACAGTTATGAATGAGAGAAAGGGAGGGAGAGGGAGAGAGAGACATTGTTCGACTAAAATATCGGCTAAGAAATGCCAATTGTGTTGTGTAGCCCGTGTAGCGCACTATCGCCACTAAAATCAAGTAGTATAACACAGCCTATATAAGAAGTGTTTATCAGTTTAATCAGTTTAGCACAATGTCGAAAAACGTTGGCAGTGCGCTTCCTGGATTCACACTAGCGATGTCTGATGTGAGTACTGAGTGATAGTGAGTGATAGCGACGAAACCCTCCGTGAGCGAGTGATAGTATAGTTTGCGCCTCAATAGTTTTCGATCTACCTCCTAGCCTGGACCGTCCTACTAGGAAACTAGAATCTGGCCCCCGTCCTAGTAGGAGACTAGAATGGATTTTGGAAACTAGGCGACTAGCTAGTCGACTATATAGGACAGCTGCTTGTTTCGCCTACATAGTTGACTAGATAGTCGACTATGTAGGAAGAAAACATGATTGTATTATCTTTATCAAATCAATATAAATGTCATCAAAGGAGTGCGCATGCTGTTGCGCTTTAGTTTTTTGAGTATTCACGCATGTTCTTGATCAAAAAAACAGAGTCATGAAAGTGCTTAACGTATATTTCTTGCTGCGGGATTGTGTTCTTAAAAGAGTCGTTCCCGCCGTGGTGCCCGGATAGCGCAGTGGTAAGAGTGCAGACTAGTAAACATGTGATAAATGGTAGATCGTAAGTTCAAATCTTGTCGTGGCCAAGCTATTGTACTGCTGATGATAATACTTTTGTACAATTGTATTCTTATTTTTGAACAAAATTACGTCATTTTAAAACTGTTTTGAAAATTGGAAGAAAAAAAAACTTCTCCTACATAGTCGCCTAGTTCCCTCCTATATAGTCGCCTAGAATCTCTTCTACATAGTGCACTACGGTTATTCGTATAGGTGCCTAGTTCAAAGATTTTAGTCGCCTATATAGGACAGATTCTAGGCCGCCTAGTAGTGGGGGTTCAGCCGAGTCGCTTGCAGTTCGAAACACGGTTCCATTTTGCCTCGCTTTTTTGCGCGCTAACTATAAGCCGAGAGCTGACACTCCGTCTTCCTCTGATCTACCATCTACCCCACCGCGCGCGCAACTTTTTGCGAGCACATAGTCTTCGAAGACCCGTTACATGTGACATACGAGATTGTCGTGGGGTCACCGTGCACCCACGGACAAACGCTCGGAGAATAGATACGTCCATAAGCCAAAGTCTACGGTCTTTGGTGACGATACGTCGCCATTCCTTATGTAAAAAAGCAACGGCAAAGGTTTCCCCCTATTCAAGAGATTAATTATGCGGAGAGGCTCGAAGGAGGACTATGGCACTACACTCTTGCCATTCCTGTCATATCCCTTATGTGTATGTCATTACGCTTTTCGGAAATCGTCTTCCTCTGAGATGATATGAGATCACTACATGTGAAGTGTGGCAAGTGTGGCATGCTAGAAGAGCAGAGTTTGCGAAGCGCATATCTCTGGAAGAGGTTTTCCTCCTCTTTGTATCTCTCTGTCTCTCTCCAAATTGATAAGGAGACTCTTCTTGTAGAGTGTGAGAGTCACATTGATCTGATAATCGCATCTCTTGCTCTTTTTCGGACGGGAGAGACTCTGTAGCCCACACATGTTATAGGCGATGTGGGAAAGATCAGAGTTTGATTTGACGGCGACAGGGAGTTGGCTCGCGGCCAATAGCCAAGCTGTGCTCTAACCATCAGATAGTTAGAGCACAGCTTGGCTGTTGCCTCAAAAATTTAGCTGTTGACCAATTCCAACTCGGAACTGCCATACAGGTCAGCCTCTTCCGAAGTGCAATGGGGAAGCTCGTAGCACTGTGCTCTAACCATCAGATGGTTAGTGTACGCTTGCAGCTACGAGCTGCAAGCGAGGTAGAACATCATGCACCGTCGCTGTGTAACATGGCTACATAGTACGTAGCCTTGAAAGAAGTTGATTACCGGTTACAATTAGGTTAATCACTTTACTTTTGGATATGGTCATGAGACACGATACCGAATACCGAACAGTTGGTTTGATTATTTTGTGATGTGATTCGTAAAGGTAAAAAGGTAAACGATGGTTGTACGGACTCCATGTGCGTGGTTGATGAAATATTCAAATGAGATTTGATATCACAGCCGGAAACCACGAAAAAGTATCACCTTTTTATCCAACGTTTCGGCACTAAGCCTTCATCAGGGATGGACAGAACACACCTACAATCACAGATAAGCAATGAAAAACACAAGCAATAGGTTACAAGGTATGCGGTAAAACGGAAATGAATAAGTGGTATGGGTAACGTGTGATCATGTGTGATCATAGGGCGGGGTAATGCGCGGCGTGGCCCGCGGCAAGACTCATACACCAGTGATCAATCGATACGGCTACACCGGAAGTCGAGATTAATAGGAACTAGAGAGACAGTAGAAGTGTGCGAGTCTAGCTCGTACTTCCTATTCAAGATGGGGTTGGTATTCTTGATCTCAAGGGCTTCTACAGTACACCTCCGCTTGGGATAGGGTTCGACTGCGATTATGGTGACAGTGACTTGCAAGCTGAAGGAGCATTCAAGTATTCAAGTAAGTAAGTAAGTAAGTATATATATATATATATATATATATATATATATATATATATATATATATATATATATATATATATATATATATATATATATATATATATATATATATATATATATATATATATATATATATACATAGGTGATTTACTCATTTACCGAATCGGTTGATATTTGGCGTGAAACAATGTTTCATAAGTGTTAATGTGAGCGTACCTCCCTGAGCAGCCGTGTGACCTCCTTCCACAGTTTATCGCATAGTGAAGTAGTGCCTCGGACTGAAATTGAGGAAGAATCGTAGCACCGCGCACTGTCACGAGACTCTATATGCAATTTATTGTTTTGCATCAAAATTGCATCAACAATTATCATACAAGTTCAACGTTTACAAAACTCTTAAATTACAAAACTCTCAAGTTCGCACAACTCTCTATATATATCAGGAAACATTACAACCAGCGCGGCAGCGCTGGTTGGTTTGTGTTAACCCTAGTCGCGCGCTAGAATCGGCAAAAGGCGACTGAACGAAAGGTCCCTTAGAATCTTTGCGAGGACAATGTGATGCTGATAGATGTTATCAGGATGTTATAAAATGGTTAAGTTTCGATTTTGGTAACGCTAGCTGTTGTAGGAAGCGAGATACGCGCGCGCGCTCCCTGAGGGGCAGGCAATCCCCCGTGTACGGATCGTTTTCTAGGGGGGAGAGGGGGGTGGCGCGCACCGGCTGCCCCCAGCAGACAGGAGGTGCACAATCCGCACTGCCTGTGGATTGCACTGATATCGTTTAGATCGCGTACTCTGCCATGCGCACAGTAGTGTTGTGGTTAGCGATTGCGCCCGTTGAGACACGTGGCTCGAGTTCGGTTCCGGCTGGTGGCAAACCTTTTTGTAATATATGATTTTACATAGAAATGACATTGGAATTGTAAATTTTCCCATCAGCATTACCTAAACTCTTTTTTTGCAAATTATATACAATTTTGGACTCAACAAGGTGGGTGAACTGTTGGATTTCTTTAAAAAAATGTTTTGTGGTTGATGTTAATGTAGATAGATTTATATGAAATACAAAAAAAGTACATTCATTATCTTTTAAAAAGACTTCCGTAAGAGAAGAGTTTGTGTTACTCAACGTAATGCAACAAAAGCTCATGCATTTTATCAATCGAAATAGTACACAAACCTGCTCCAATAGTTCAACAAGTTATATATAATCGATCGGATACCGAAATCAATTTCCCGACATACAACATTCGCTCGCATTAGTTTTTATTGCAGAAAGAGCAGGTTTGTTTACTATTTCGATTGATAAAATGCATGAGCTTTTGTTGCATTACGTTGAGTAACACAAACTCTTCTCTTACGGAAGTCCTTTTAAAAGATAATTGTTAAATGTGTTCTGCTCGAGAAACTCTCCAAAGACACATCCGAAACAAAAACAGCTCTCCTATCACGTTATCAGACGTGCGCTGCTGGAGGTCTGTGAAAGAACTCCGGACAATCCTCCAGGGACAAACCTCTTCTTTTCAAGTAATGTGATAACAGAGACCCTTCCGTTTTTGCAATTCTGTATCAAGAATCCAGAGAGATCATTTTTGCAAAGTCCACGGCGGCACCAGTAATGCTGGCGTATAAAAGGATGGTGCTCGGAGTGCGACATCGGACTGGAAATGGCTTCGGCGTTGGCTCGAGTGATCACACGGGCGGCCTCCTCGGCAGCTGCTTCGGCTGGCGTCGCCTCGGCTGCTTCACCTGCGTCGGTTGCTTCCGGAAAGGCGCTGCCCTCCGGCTACGCTTTGCTTCCCGACGGCAACCCGCACCTGTGGAAGGAAGTGACCCGTCTGCTCAGGGAGGTACGGTCACGTTAGCCACTACGAGACATTGTTTCACGTGAAATGTCGACCAAGAGCCTGAAAAAATGGGGAGTTTACCTATGCCTATATACATTAATACTCTCGTTATGATCGATGGAGCCTGACGGCCTTACTCGGTTATAGAACAGCTTTATGATGCAACAAAAAAAATCTGGAGGTCATTCCGTGTATCTTTTAGAGGGTGTATCTGGCGCCTATTTTACCAATTAGGTACTTACTTAGGCGCCTGTTGTATTAAAAAGCGACATTTTGATCGCTGAGCGTGTGATCTCTATGGAGATCTTGCCGGGGATCTTTCTGAGGGTGCGTGGCCGTTCCGTAGTCTTTTTGAGAGTCTTTTGCCACCAAATATACTCTGCGCCAGAGCGATAGTTTTCGAGCTACCTCGCTTGCAGTTCGAAATACGGTGCCATAACCGTCTGCCTCTCTTGTTTTGCGCGCTATTGCCGAGCGCTGACTCTCCGTCTTCCTCTGATCTACCCCAGCGCGCGAAACTTATTGCGAGCATAGAACTATAATCTCGTCATAATTTCTCATTTCCGACCAGCACGCACAACTGTCACTCGGCTCTCCACTTTCTCGAGTATGACGACGCGCACCGCGGAGACTTCGTCGTCGACGAGAGAGGTGCGTTTGCCGACGGCTTATTCGTGTAAATCAATCAATTAATTAATTAATCAATCAATCAATCAATCATTTATCTAGATTCGTGTATATGTAAATGTAAAGGTACAGGTATTCTCCGATGCAAGAGATTCACTCTACGAAGGGAGTTGAAGGACGGCTCGTTCGTATCGTACTCTATCTAATAGTCTATCAATCAATTCGAATCAAGTAGTATCCTTTTTAGTAATCATTTTCAGACGGTTCCTTTATCTCGGGTATGGTATGGAGTGAGACCGGACCGCAGTTCAACGGCGGGTTCTATGTGGTCAGCGAGAAGGTTCGTCTAATTTGATGAGTGTCTTGAGATCTGTCTCTCCATTCAGGCTCGCGGCCGTGGCCTGGGTCAGGTAGTGGTGGAGAAGCTGAAGGAGCGCATGTGGGAATTCGTCAACCAGCATCCCGACAGGAACCTCGTCACCCGCGCCGGTGGGTGGTTGTGTGCGGTGTGTCACTATTGTGTAGTAACTGAAAAATAACTGAATAGTGCTTAGGCCAACATACATACGTTAGGTGCCACTTTAACCAGCTGATGGCGATTCTTTTATATACTGTTCGCGTTCCTAAAAACACAACAACAACCCACAACTTGTTCGATTCAGTTGACGTTTTCAGTCCCCGAAATCTCCGCGTACTACCGGCGTCAGTTTCCGGGAGTGATCGGCAGGCATCGGTTCTACTACAAGCTCACGCTGGAAGAGGTGAGCACTCTCTCTCTATCTCTGTCTGTCTCTCTTTTCTCTCTCCACTCTCCGTGTTTCCGTCTGACAGGAGAACGAATGTGAGTTAACATCGTTTTTATAGCTGGAATCCGTGTTCACTACTCCGCTCGTCAACAAGGATGTGCGTCTGGTCAGCGAACTGACGCCGGAGGTGAGCGTCTCTCTCTCTCTCTCTCACTCTCTCACTCTCTCTCTCTCTCTCTCTCTCTCTTCCACTTTCTCATCTTTCCTTCTCCAGGCCTTCTCCTCGCTCCTCTCCTTCGACCGATCAGTGAACGGCCTGGACCGCTCTTCTTTCCTACACAAACACTGGGCGATGGACTGCACTGAGGTGAGAACATGGTTGTGTATTCGAAACGCAGCGTTGTTCAGGGAGCCGTTCTCTTCAACAACTACGGTGAGATCACTGCGCAGGCCGGGATCAGCACCGTCGGACAGCCAGGTAACGATAGTGAATGAAGTGAATGTATACCTTGCAGCTACACTTAATCACCTATTTTTATCTAGGTTCTGCCACGTACAAACTCGGTCCGGTGTACGCAGAGGGTATCCAGCAGGCTTCGCTGGTGCTCCAACCACTCATCCGGAAGATGCGGGATGCGCATCCGGGACAGACCGTCAACGTCATCCTGGGAACGGTCACTGAGACGGCGGTGAGCAACGTCGTTTTTGAGGGGGGGGGGGAGAGAGGGATTGATAGTCGTTCGTTTCCAGGGTTTCGACAAGCTGGACCGCCATCTCCGTCAGTTCGGCCCGCCCACTCTTTCTATCACCATGCATCTGCGAACTCTGGCTGAGAAAGCAGACACGCAGAGAGTGATGATTCCTCACGACAACTCCGCTTATCATGATTTGTGATCAGCATATATCATATATCTTTTTCGTTTGTGTCATCACCAACTACCAAGTGTCATCATTACAAACTTAGTCAATGATGTTGTATTATGTGTTTGAAACATTCAATAAAACAGTTTGAACGTCTGTATTTTGAAACGTCCAACAATACAACAGTCCAAAAATCGCACTGTCGCACTGTTGCACTGTTGCACTGTCGCACTGTTGCACTGTTGCACTGTTGCACTGTTGCACTGTTGCACTGTCGCACTGTCGCACTGTCGCACTGTCGCACTGTTGCACTGTTGCACTGTTGCACTGTTGCACTGTTGCACTGTTGCACTGTCGCACTGTCGCACTGTCGCACTGTTGCACTGTTGCACTGTTGCACTGTTGCACTGTTGCACTGTTGCACTGTTGCACTGTTGCACTGTTGCACTGTTGCACTGTTGCACTGTTGCACTGTTGCACTGTTGCACTGTTGCACTGTTGCACTGTTGCACTGTTGCACTGTTGCACTGTTGCACTGTTGCACTGTTGCACTGTTGCACTGTTGCACTGTTGCACTGTTGCACTGTCGCACTGTCGCACTGTCGCACTGTCGCACTGTTGCACTGTCGCACTGTTGCACTGTAACACTGTTGCACTGTCGCACTGTTGCACTGTTGCACTGTTGCACTGTTGCACTGTTGCACTGTTGCACTGTTGCACTGTTGCACTGTTGCACTGTTGCACTGTTGCACTGTTGCACTGTTGCACTGTTGCACTGTCGCACTGTTGCACTGTCGCACTGTTGCACTGTTGCACTCTTGCACTCTTGCACTGTGCACTGTTGCACTGTTGCACTGTTGCACTGTTGCACTGTTGCACTGTCGCACTGTCGCACTGTCGCACTGTCGCATGTGATGACATGGCACAAACAACGAAAACGACATATGGATTTTTATTACAAATCATGATATGCGGAGTTGTCGTGAGGAATCATCACCCTCTGCATGTCTGCCTTCTCGGGGAGAGAGCGCAGATGAATCGTGACCGATAGAGTGGGAGAGCTGAACTGACGAAGATGACCGTCCAGCTTGGCGAAACCCTGAAAACATACGACTCTTACTCCCCTTTTTCGCACAATAAAAAAAACGTTGCTCACCGCCGTCTCAGTGACCGTTCCCAGGATGACGTTGACGGTCTGTCCCGGATGCGCATCTCGCATCTTCCGGATGAGTGGTTGGAGGACCAGCGACGCTTGTTGGATACCCTCTGCGTACACCGGACCGAGCTTGTACGTGGCAGAGCCTAGATAAGAGTTAAGAGTAAGTGAATTGAGAGTAGCTCGGGTGCAAGCTATAATATACTTTAACTCTCGTTACCTGGCTGTCCGACGGTGCTGATCCCGGCATGCGCCGTGATCTCCCCGTGGCTGTTGAACAAAACGGATCCCTTAACAACGCCGCGTTATAGGTTGTTGGTTCACATGAACAGATCGTCATTTTCAAGAGTTAAACACAAACTGGTTTTAGTCTATTCGTGCACCAAGAGCGGGCGCGAGCGGCGTTGCTCAACACTCAAGTAGCGGTCAGTCTCTTCGAAACTCCCTTCGATACTGACTTCGAAACGCCTTCGACACACGACCAAACAGCGTGTTTCGAAGGCGTTTCGAAGAGGCTGTTTTGAAGAGACTGACCACACCTTAAACAAACGTGTCGTGCCCTTCCGTTCACTTACTCGACTACACCAGAGTGTTGATGGGCTTCTAAGCACGTCCTGACCTCAGTGCAGTCCATCGCCCAGTGCTTGTGCAGGAAAGACGAGCGGTCCAGGCCGTTCACTGATCGGTCGAAGGAGAGGAGCGAGGAGAAAGCCTGGAGAGAAAGAGGGGTTAGAAAAAGAAAGAAAGAGAGAGAGAGAAAGAGAGAGAGAGAGAAAGAAAGAAAGAGACGCATATGTACCTCCGGCGACAGTTCGCTGACCAGCCGCACATCCGCGTTGTCATTGTTGGTGAGCGAAGTTGTGAACAGGGACTCGAGCTGAAGAGATACAAAATCATCTCCCATTTTAAGCACATCGTCAGGAAGAGAAGAGAGATAAATGAAGAGCGAGCCTACCTGCTCCAGTGTGAGCTTGTAGTAGAACCTATGCCGACCGATCACCCCAGGGAACTTGCGTTTGTAGTGCGCCGAGAGTTCGGGGACTGTAAAAAAGTGATCTCTACTTTTTTACTAGCACATTGCAGGTGACTTATTGTGTCCATGATGTCGTACCAACTCACCGGCGCGGGTGATGAAGTTCCTGTCGGGGTGTTGGTTGACGAATTCCCACATGCGCTCGATCAGACGCGCCAGCACCACACCGCCCAGACCACGACCGCGGGCCTGACAGAGGAGACAGAGAATGAGTTTTAGAGCTTGTGGTGATCGGCCGGAATGATCGGCCGTCATAAATTGTTTTTCGGGTGTTGAGCATTGTCGAGCTGCGATTGAAGAACCAGACAAGACATGTGCTATGTGTTTGAAGAGAGAAAGATGGAACGTGAGAAAATATCTGCTTCTCAAGTTGCACTGTTTAGGTAACGCTCGCTTCAAGCACGATAGTACAACTATGTTCACCTTCTCGCTGACCACATAGAATCCACCGCTGATCTGCGGCCCAGTCTCGTTCCACACCACACCTGAGACGAACGAGCCGTCTGGAAAAGAGATGATTCGATTGATAAAAACTGATTAATAGGTTCGTGGTTTCTGGTTTTGACTCGTTGACATTCTAAACACTATTTTCATACTATTTTACATTTGGCCTCTTGGGAACCGCATGCCCCGTAAGATCGCGGACAAAGACTATTTGACAATTCCGACCCCCACCGTTCTCGTCGACGACGAACGCGCCTCTGTGCGCCTCGTCACGTTCCAGAAGATGGAGAGACGAGTGGCAGTTATGTGTGCTGGTCTGCAAACAGCACTCATAGTTAGGTCAGACACTTTGCTGGCAAAAGAGTCTCGGAAAGATATCACAACCGAGCGCAACGTGAAACACTTCAAAGATGGCGTGGTCTAATGGATAGCGTACCTCCCTCAGCAGCCGTGTCACTTCCTTCCACAGGTGCGGGTTGCCTTCGGGAACCAGAGCGTAGCCGGAGGGCGGAGTCAATCCGGTTTGCGAAGCAACCGACGCTGTGGCAGGCGAAGCGACCGAAGCCACGGCAGCTGAAGAGGAGGCCGCCCGCGCAATTACTCGAGCCAACGCCGAAGCCATTTCCAGTCCGATGCCGCACTTCGCGCACCATCCTTTTATATGCCATAATTACTTGTGCCTCCGTGAATTTTGCGAAATGATCTCTCTGGATTCTTGATACAGCATTGCAAAAACAAAATTGTCTCTGTTATCACATTACGTGAAAATAAGAGGTTTGTAACTGGGGTGATGCGTCGTCAGGATTGTGTGGAGTTCTTGCAGAGACCTCCAGCAGCGGGAGTCTGATAACGTGATATGAACGTGAGAGAGTTTTTCCGAGGTGTCTATGCAAAGATTCGCGAACAGAACTTATTGAACGCTATTTATGAATCGGTATTTATTTCATTGTACCAAGTCTAGACAGACTAGACTGAGCGCAGATGGTTAGCACGGTCGCGCGCTCGAAGTTGAAAATTTCATAACCACACAGTTTTGCTAATACGCTTTTTTCGAAATCACAATCAGAAGACGCCCCAAAAACAATATTTCCGATATTATATTAATGTTCTGATTGTGTGGATTGTGTCCCAGTTATAGTTATAGTTCATAGTAATTAATGTATGAGTATGTGCATTTTTAGACATATGATTTGACTGTGCGATAAATGCCGACCACCCACGACGAATCGAGAAAAAAACTTACCGTCTCCTCTCGATCTCCTTGATCGCATATCACCTCGTTATCTGTTATCAGTCAAATCTGTCTTATAAGTTGTTCTTAAGCGCCAGAATCGGGTTTTGTTAGGTGCTTATCATCTTATCAGATCGCATGCGTAAATTTGAACGTACTGAGACTGAGATGGGAGCACAAACGAAACAATTTCTTTTATTCCGACATACTAGTTGAGACCGTAGTTGTCGAACCATTGCGTGAGAGCAGGGCTAGCGGGGCTCCGTCGCGGTTAAGGACGATCCACTCTCGATCCCCTCAAAGGCCAACTCATAAATAAGTTCACGCAGGGAAAGCACACATTTTATCCACATTCTCTGTACATGATCCATGGTTTGGTTCGCGATGGAGATGGTTCCGCGAGCATATTCCGTCTCCGTTCGTCGCAGTCGTCAATTCTAGCTAGTCTAATTCACGTCTCGCCGCACAGTCATTTCGCTTCATCATCTCCTCCAAAAAGTCGTTGCACTTCACCGGTGTTGATGAAACGGGGTACCCGGTGTTGAGAAGACCACCCGGTGTTGATGAAACTGGGTACCCGTACTCGGTGTTGACAAGATTGTTAAAATCATTGAAATTGCTATCAGTACTGATTTCGAATGTTTTACAACCTACATCCTATGCCAGAGCTATAGTTTTCAATCTACCTCGCTTGCAGTTCGAAATACGGTGCCATAACCGTCTGCCTCTCTTGTTTCGCGCACTATTTTGCGAAAGCCGATTCTCCGTCTTCCTCTGATCTACCCCACCGCACGCAACTTGTGATCATAGATACATTATTCATCCAGACAATTGAAATTTGGTACGTAATCAATTAGATTTCTCTTTCCCAGAAAAATGTCTTACAATTTATGTCAATTTTTTTTGTATACAAAAACAACTGTGTGTCTGCTACATTAATGAAACAATAAAAACTACAAGAAACTACAAACAAAAGTTTTATGTTGTTTAACGCGTCGTTGTGTGTTCTACTTAGGCAGCAGGTCTGCCTCGCTCACTCCATCCACGCTTCCTTCGTAGTGATTGTTGAGAAACTGCGGACGCAGCCTGCCGGTGGGAAAGCAATGCGTGAACACACGCACGCACCGTCTGCCGTACTGGAAAGGGAATATAGATAAAAAGAGAGAAAGAGAAAAAAACCGACTTCCTCTTCGTCCTTGGCTCTGTCGGTGTATGAGTGACCGGTCTTCTTAGAGTGTATGTGCATGTTTTCTGAAAACGTTTTTATTTGACAATGCAATACAACTTACAATCATAGAAGACTACGAATCCTTCTACCAGCACTCAAACAACGTAACTGAAACGATATATAACATGTAAACTGAAGATTTAGAGTGCCCTTGATCGTTCAAAACAAACGGTAGTATTGAGTGGTGTGTTGGCAGTGTTGGCAGCGATAGCGCGTCTCGCCGCCCGCCATATGCCGCATCGCGTGCTCTAACAGTCCTAGCGACGCGTGCTTCCATCGCTCCGACACCGTTCGACCAACCACACTCTTCACTACCGCCGTACACTTCTGCAAGTCACAGAAACGGTCATTGATGGTACATCATTTCACTGGTGAAAAGAAAAAGAAAAACCATCTTGTGAAAATTGTAAAAGCCGTACCTGGCAGGTGTATGAGGCTGGCGGTGGCTGTTCGTCAACATTGCAGTCAGTGTCCTGTACGCTGCCGACTTGCAGCTTTCGCAGGAACGCCGGCGGTGTGTCGTTGGGAAAGCAGTAGGCGAACACGCGAGCGCACCTCGAACCGAACTGCAAGCGTCAATGCTTATCCATTAAAACAAAACAGAAACCTCATCTCCATCTGATATGAAGTTGATGGAGCCGTGTTCTCTAGAAGTGTTTGTGTGGAGAATAAATGTGAGGAAATAAAATAAGGAACACGTTAACCAGATCATTGGCATCATTGGCCCACAATTACCTCTAGATCCGTTTGTGGTCGGTCGACACAGGTGTGACCCGAGCCGTTCGCGTGACCATTGAACTCTTTCCTCACATCGACTGAGACACGCGTAGTCACACTGTGTGCACTTGAATCGTTCCTCGTCGCCTCGCACGTGCTGGATACCGGGTGCCAACAGCGACAGCACCGTCGCGAATTCAACGACTCTTTCACGACCACAGCGCACTTCTGAAAACGATACGTGCGAGACATGATCACAAAAAGGTAATGTACAAGAACTTCTCTAATGTAAACACTACAACTAGCACATTGCACAAATACTGACTATGTTGATGTTATTAAAACAACCTAACATGGTTTTGTTGGGTCACACCTGTCATCTTGGCGCCGCGCTTTACTAGCCAAGATCTCTGGTGTTGTTCATGCATGCCGTACCTTACACGTGTGTGACTTGAGAGAGCCCAGATTCGAGAGCCTGAGCTCTGGGCTCTGGGCTGGGCTCCAGCTCTGGGCTCCAGCTCTGGGCTCTGGGCATGAGAGAGCCCAGAGAGCCCAGACATCCGATGTCGTTGTTAAAGACGTCGGCGTAGTCGTGCGGAAGGTATTGTCCGGGAAAACACTCTTCCCAAACAGTCGCGCACACTCGTCCACGTACTGGAAGGCTACATTGAACACACAACACAGGATAGTTTAGTTCATCCGAATTCAGATATATGTGAATTTGGCTAAACTTAAAATACTGCACTTAGTGCACTTGAGTAAAAAAAAAGAAGAACGTAAAAAATCGTATGTAGGTCCGCACCACAACACCTTACCCGTCTCTCATTGCCGAAGAATCGATCCATGCCAATGTGGTTCTTCTCATGCGCAGGAAGTCTAGCTGAAAAGCGGCACATCTTGTTGAGATCATAATCATTTCCACTCACAACTGCTCGTCCGGTCGCATTTGTTACAGTAGAAGCGCGATGCGAACTTTTTCGCGTCGATGTGCGACACGATATGGTCGAAAATCGTCCTCGTCTTGTGGGATGTCTCCGTCAACGACCACACCTCATTACACTTCTTCAAATATGATTTTACTTTGCAGAAAATGGAGTGGCAAATGAAAGGTAGACAAGAAGCGTCAAACCTTGCACTTCAGCTCTGTTTCTCTCTCCAGTCCAAGCTTGAGTTGTAGGGTTGTGTAGAAAGGTAGATCGCGTTCGGGATAGCAATGTTGATACAGGCGTAGACACTCGCGAAGAAACTGGCATATACGAGGTTATGCGGACAAGTACAAATTAATCACGTTAATATCCGACTGGAGTCCCTCCAGTCGGTCTTTCTTCGAGTGAGAAGTAGCACCGACATGATTAGAAGAAGATACGCCACCATTTTAAAGCAGTCCCTGTTAGACATGTTACAGCCACCGAGTGCAATGTATAGTCTATACACCTACACAGGTTAAACAGAGTTTAACAGTTCGGTTTTACCTCACATGTACGTAATACACGGACGTGAAGAAATCGGCGAGAGCCACGACGAAAATGAGGCCGTAACACCGCGTGTGCAGCTTTTTTGACGATGCAATACCCAACATTATTGACGCATTCACTGCAAAACTTCATTATTGACAACACGTAGAAACCATTAAATTTATTGAAGTCATCATTCATTGATCATTGAACTTATGATTCATTGAAATAATTGAAATCATCAATCATTGATTATCAATCTTCATTGCAATCTCCAATCACTCACCAATGATTCCAATCGTCGACAATGTGGTCGCGCCAATGATCATATTTGTCGGATAGAGATTCACTGGCTTTCCATCGACTATCAGCCGCGGAATGTCTGTGGTATTTATTGAAACACCATGCGTTGTGAGAAAGTGTGTTGTGGGCATTGTGGAATGCATTGCCACTGTAGGAATGATTACCGTGGAAAAGGTACTTAAAGACTTGTGGGCGGAGCCAATCATGTCATGCAAACGTAACATGATTATTACACGCTCTCTCTCTCTCTCTCTTTTTTTTCTCTCTCTCTTTTTCTCTCTCTCTTCGAAGCAGGAAAAGTAGGACTTGTTGATCGTTCTCCCTCTGTTTACTCCATGAACACCTATTTATGAACAAGGATACTGTATCAACGTGATGAATATATTTCTTCCCGTTAGCTGCCGTGTCGGTTCCGGACCCGACGCGGCTTTCAAAAATTGAATGCGAAACGGACTTTGTCTCCCGGCCGATGCTTCAGCTTAGACTCCCGTACACTCTACTATACCGTCTTACTAGGTGAGACCTTATCAGTCGTCGAACCATTGCGTGAGAGAGCGGGGCTTGCATTTGCTAAGGGCGGGGCTCCGTCACTCGCGGTTAGGGCCATGACACAACCATTCCCGTTGCCGGGTCGATCCCACCAGCGACAAACTCGAACCGGGTTTATGACACATACTGGAGGCGGGACGAGAGATAGATCGATGATATAATCTTGCTAATCGGTCGCTCTTGTTGTACTGGAATGATAAATATTGCACCAAATTAAAACGAAAAGTCGAACTTTCAAGGACGTTTTCAAAAATTTCGCACGTGCAACGTCCATTTCCATATGGTCACCCTACACTGTTATCTAGCATGCCCCTCCCAGTCTAGTCCCTCCGTGCCTTCTCTCTTCTCCCTCTCTCTCTCGTCCTTCTAACCGCCATTCACTCACCCCGCACCCACGCTGAGTGGCAGACATGCGCACCGACCATCCCCTATGTCTCCTATTATACGTGCGTTTCCTGCTCCTGCTCCTCCTCCTCCTCCTCCTCCTCTTCCTCCTGCTCCTCCTGCTCCTCCTGCTCCTCCTCCTCCTTCTCCTCCTCCTCCTCCTCCTCCTCCTCCTCCTTCTCCACTTTTCCTTTCAGTTCATACTCCACTCCTCCCTTCTCTCCCTGTTCCTTCTCCAGTGCTGTAAGAAGACTCAAGAGAAGCCGCAGCCTGGGAGAAGCACCAAGGAAGCGAGTGAGAGGAGTGCCAAGAGCTCCAGAAGCACCAAGTCGACCAAGTCTACGAGGAGCGCCAGGACCACCCACGACGTCAAGGCGGTGGGTGCGGGGTACTGTAGACTACCGTAGTCATGGAGTACTGTAGGTACAGTAGGTCGGTAACCTATTTGTTTTAGAAGCGCAGCGTCGAGCAGATGGAGGAATATAACAAGTCGGGGCGCTCAAAGAAAGTACGGAGTATTGGAGCTACAGTATACCTCGGGTTACTGTATTTTGAACTTTCAATTCCAGAATGCCGTCGGCTCACAGAAGGACGAAGGAGAGTCTGACAAGTCTGCCCGCTCTGAAAAGGTTGCGATCTAGCGATATCGATTACTGTAGTTACCGTATGACTAGGGTACTGTATTTTGAATTTCAGAAGCTCGACAGTTCAAAGAAGGAGGAGAAGTCCGAGAAGTCTGACCAGTCATCGCGCAAAGAAGTGGGTAACATGGTGATACTCTACTTTTAATTTGAGATACTGTAATTTGAATTACTCAAAACAAAAACAATTACAAAAACAAAACTCATATTGTTTTCAGAATAACAGCGTCTCTCTGGAGGACGATGAATGTGAAACTGCCCGTGGCAGTCCAAACACCCATTCTACAGTATCCCAGACATCGAAGATTATCGAAAACGGACACATAAGAGTGAAGGGACTGTACCGTATTCTCCCATCCGAGAAACCTGGATCTGCTGACGTCACTTCTGAGAGGGAGCAGAAGTCAGTGAAAGAGCAGTCAGGAAAGGAGCAGTCAGGAAAAGAGCAGGAGAAGAGAGAGGAGAAGACGGCAAAGCAGAGACTGGAAGAGCTGAGGAGGGATAAGGCGAAGATCCAACAGCTGGAGAAGGCAATCAAGGTAGCGTCTCTCTCTCTCTCTCTCTCTCTCTCTCTCTCTCTCTCTCTTTCTCTCTCTCTCTCTCTCTACCTCTCTACCTCTCTACCTCTCTACCTCTCCCTCCCCCTCCCCCTCCCTCTCTCTTTCTCTTTTTCACCTTTCTATTTCTAGGATGAGGAGAGGAGGAAGGATCAGAAGAAGAATGAGCCGTCTGAAATCAAGAAAGCCAATGAGAAAATCGAGAAACTGCGATTGGAAGTGACAGCTATCAGAGAGCAGATGAAACAGCGAAAACTTCAAGCGGAGAAAGAAGAGAAGGAGAAGAAGCAGAGGGAGCAGAGGGAGAAGGAGCAGCGAGCAAGAATGGAGAAGGAGAAGACTGAACGGGAGATGAAGGAGAAAACGGAGAGAGCTCTGAAAGAGAAGATGGCAAAGGAAAAGCGAGAGAAAGAGGAGAAGGAGCAAAAAGAGAAGCGGGAGAAGGAGGAGAAGGAAAGGAAAGAGAAGGAGGAGAGGGCAAGGAAATCAAGGGAACAGAGGGAGCAGAGGGAGAGGGAGATTCAGGAGCAGATGAAACGGGCCGAAGAAGAATCTCTCAAGGAGAAAGAAATGAAGCAAGCGAGTGCTGCCAACAGCTGTTCCTGCGTCTCTTCCGCAACGTCCGTCAACTCCGCCACCAGCGTCACTTCCGCGACTAGCGTAACTTCCGCGACCTCAGTTGCCAGTGATCCTGTAGTGAATGAGACAAAGAGCAAGAGACAGAAGAGAAAGGCTTTGGAGAAAGAACTGAAAAAACTGGCACGACTGGAAAAAGACATGGAAGGGCTGAGGAAGCAACTGGAAACTGCGAAAGATGAGAAGGAAAAGGAGGAGATAAGGAAGAAGATGGGAGAACTGCAGAAGAGAATCGAGAGGTGCAAGAAGAGGATTCGGAGGCTAAAGGGAGAAGAGAGGAAGAAGAAAAAGAAGAGGAGGAGACACCAGTGTAAGCATAGTCATGGAAAGGGATGCAGGCAACCATTGAGCAAGAGTGCAGAGAAGAGGGAGGAGGAAGAGAAGAAGAGGAAGGCTTCTGACAATGCTGTGAAGAAGGAAGATTCTGACCTGAAGACTGCGGAGCTACAGAAAGATGAGAAGAAGGCTTCTGACAATGCTGTGAAGAAGGAAGATGCTGATATGAATACTGCGGAGCTACAGAAGGAGCAGAAAGTGAAGGAGAAGAAGGTGAAGACTGCTATGGATGCTGATACGAAGACTGCAGAACATTTTGTGGAGCAGAAGAAAGAGAAGGAGAAGGAGAAGGGAGTGGATGGCGACATGAAGACAGCCGAACTTCAGAAGGACCAGAAGAGTGACGACGAGAAGAAAGAAAAGAAGACGACCAAGGAAAAGAAGGAAAATAAGGAGAAGGGAACGGATGAAGACATGAAGACTGCTGAGCTTCAGAAGGACCAGAAGAGTGAAGACGAGAAGAAGGAAAAGAAGACGAGCCGGGACAAAAAGAAGAAAAAGGAAAAGAAGACAGATCGGGAGAAGAAATCGAAGAAAGAGAAGACGACTGAGAAAGAGAAGAAATCGAAGAAAGAGAAGAAAACTGACAAGGAAAGGAAGAAAAAGACGAAGAAAGCTAAGAAGGACAAGAAGAAGGCATCTGAGAAATCCAAGTGAATGCACTAACCAACATACCGTTTACTTAAATCTTTCAAGTCATCTTATTAGATAAGGTCGTAGTCTACTTTGAAAATGCAGTCGACCGACCCAGTGATCCCAGTTCTCTTAAAAATGTTTCCTATAAACTTTTCTTACAAATGTTCTGTTTTTGTTTTGTTTTCTTGAAAACACGAGTCAGTCTCCGAAGTATTCTAACGTGTATTATTGTTTTGTTAGGTTCGTTCAGCAAAAAGAATCCTTCAACATATCGAATGATATGTTCACAAAATGTATTGACTAGTTTCGTAGGCATGCTTTCATTCGGGCAAATTCATTTTTTGGATGCTTTTTTCACTTATTGTTTTTCATTGCCTTTTACATGCATTTAAGTGTCTGAACAATTGTTAAACTCGCTCAGATAGTTCAAACTGTTTTATGCAATATTCATATTTAATTGCCATCAAACATATGAGTGAAACCATCATCAATTACAGTATGGTATGTGATTGTATGCAAAATGCACCAGTACTAGGAACAGAAATATGTCGGAAAGAAAACAATACAATACATAATTAAATGTACAGGTTGTAAAAGAAATGAAAAAAAACACACGAGGTGACTAGAATCACAAAACATGGAAGGCAAGGAATGGAAATCGATCGATATCGATTATCGATTGGAGATACATACTTATGATATTCATTGGTTAGGGTGATGTTGTGGGAGAAGGAAATGTGTGTTCATGGAATAAGTAGACCCGATTCGCAGCGATTGTGGGCACTTGTGGTGACGTCACGCGATGACGTCAGATGACGTGGCTTCCAGATGACGTCAGTCGGACGGTGGCTGCAGGTTTTGCAGGTCTGCGATCAGCTGTTGCACAACGCGTTCCTGCGAGAAAAAAATAATTAGAAAAGGTTATATACTGTAGCTGTAGCTGTGGGAAACCACACAATAGTCTTTTCAGAGAATACAGAGCTTATATCTGGAATATCAGGAAAAGTGTCGACACCATAATTTTTCGAGATTTATCGTAGTAATAGTATTTTGTGAGGTGGTGTCGTGGTGTCTGATGTCATTTCCTAATCACCTGATATCCTTATCACATTCTGTCCAGATTCATTCCAGTCCGGAACACAAACACATTGTCGTCAAACCATGATTTGATTAGGTGAAAGTTGTGATTTGTCTACGCGCTCAATGACTGATGTAATTTGTTGAATCTAATTTACTTGCCCTTTGTCGAGTCAGCGAAAGGCTGATAAGAGTTAGTATATTTTTGTGTAGGTAAAAAATCAAGCTACAAGCTGATCATTATTTCAAGATTGTTAGAAGTCGCGGTAAGAAAGGTGTAAACGACGGCTTTTGAGGAATCCTATGCCCCGCCCACTTGCGGTATCTTGATAAGAGTCACGTAAAGTGTCATACATCACAGGGAAATGAAAGTGATTAGACTCCGATTGTGAACAGTGATCATTTGATGTTTCGAAAAATCATTTAACTAATTCAAGTAAATGTTTGGATTTCGCAAAACACAAAAACAAAAATTAATGAGGCTATTCACCTGAGCATAGGGGTTGTATAGCGTGTCGAATGAGACGCTCTCCTTTCTTTTCGGATTTCTCTCCGCGTCCTGCATGTCACGCCTGCAAAGAAGATAGTATAGAAGATTTCGGAGGTTTGGAAAATGATCCTGAACCATTATGTGAATTATGAAAAGGTTACAAAACTTTTTGATAATATAAACAAAGTTTATGTCTTTTTGAATAACATAAATATGTGTCATAATCTCGGACCTAATAGGATATTGTTAAACGCAATGTGCGTCATTCGGACACTATTCTAGGAAGTGTCGGGGAAAGGGGTTATAGTATAAAAGTAGCTATTCGCTCCCTCTATTCGATAGCAATCACTCATACAACATTATTTTATGTGCTTATTAATCACAAAGGAAACCTTAGTTCTCAGTGTACTAGTTCCTGGAAGAGGTGCGCAAAAAAGAGGCATACATTAATACATGCTCGCTTCCTCCCTCTCTCGGCAGACGTCATACATTGACGAAACCATACGTGTCTCTCAGTGAGTTCAATGAGCAGTCGATCAAACACCCACTAGCTGGACTCTCATTTATAAGTTTTCTAGAACCATCTACATAGTTTCATGACGCATCCTTCTGGTGTAGTTTCATTTATAGTTTTTTTCTGGGGATTAGTTGGGAGCCTTGTACATTAACATTTGACTACAGAAATGAAGCAGTCGGTGAAAATGATCTCGCAGGTTGCACTCTCGAAAACGCTTGATCATTTCTCGCGGGCATTGGATGGATCCGACATCATTTTCACCGACTGCCCGGTGTGTGGTCCCGCACGGAAAATGAGTATCTTCATTTCTGTAGTCAAATGCACAACGCCTCCAACTATCTCCCTGAACAATACTATAATCCTGATCTTATTACTTTACCACAACAGTCAAGCACAGGTGTAATTAATGAGATTTACTTTTATCTAAAGAATAGTTTTGATAATAAAAAAAAACAATAACTCACCTCATTTCAGCCAACCAGTTCTTGGCTTGCTCGATGATCGCATGACGCTTCAGCCAAAAATGTCGCTGGATGACCTTCTGCAAGAATGTAAAAGTGAAAAAAAAAAGTTTTTCGTTCGATCAGACGATAATTTGAAACAATAAAACGAATAATAAGCGGACCTTGAAATGCGGCGATCCGCTCTTGAGCTGGTCCCGAATGGCGTACGAGAGAGTGGCGTGTTCGATTTGCAGGTTGTACTTGCGAGAGTAGTCTTCACCCTGAAAAACACAACTTTAACATATTAACATCCCCACGATTCAAATAGGTTCCAGCTCGCCCGGAACTGGGTTTTTAGCAAATGTCACTTCCGGCGCGAGCGTATCCCCATTTTTTCCTCTCACACGCACATAAGCAGTACATTTCATAGAGGAAGTGGAAAATTCCTCGATTGCGATTTGCAGCATCCTTTTATGTGTGTGTGTGTGTGTGTGTGAACGGAAATTTCCGTAATCGAAAGTACACCACACACATTTTCCGGGGAAGGTGAGAATTTCGTGCGAATCGATTCTCAACTGTCGCTACTAATACTAAAAGCAGGCTTGACGTGCAGTTTTGTGTTTTTTTTTAAAGTGCAAACACTTTGCGAAAAAAAATTCACCTTCTCAGTGCCCTGATATTTCTCGAATCCCGGCTCGTTGAAGTAGGGCTCTTTCACGAAAATCAGACCCTGCAATGGAAGAAGCATGAAATCGGAGTCGAAGAATGAATGAGTTGGTGTAAATTACAGGTACATAACAGTACTTACACATTAAGTACAGGAAAGTCATACTCCCTCTCTGAAAATGTAATGGTCAACCTCGGCATGGTTGGGAGGAATTCACAACATTCCACAAAACTGTTAAGCAAAAAAAAGAAAGAAAAGAGAAATTGGTTTCGAAACTGACCTGTATGCTGATGAGCACCTGTAGTAGAGAGCAGTAGGGGTTCCACTTCTCCTCGGGACGACCCTCCCACGTGCCCAGGATGGACAGACAGATCTGAAAAGAGTGATCTCTCTCTCCCTCTCTCCCTCTCTCTCCCTCTCTCTCTCTCCCTCTCCTCACCTTGCCATCGTTGTAGAGGTTCGGGTTGAACCGCACATTTCCTGCCCCCGTCGTGAGAAAGGCGCACTTGGGCGGCACAAACGGATAGTTTTGCGGGAAGAACACATCGAATTCGAAGAGTCCGTTCTGGTACGGCGTATCGTCCGGACCCGAGATCAACACCTGAAATGAGAGAAAGTAGGCATTTTCCACTGTCCACTTTCCACTGTCCACTCCTGAACCATAGAATGGGCGGCGATTGGGCGTAGGTCATGTGTACTGTACCCATTGTACGCTTCCTATCAGCTCACGCACTATCGCAAACTTTCTGCAAACGCCTGCGATTTCTGGCCATCGATGTCAACCCGGTAAAAGTTGCAAATGAGGTGATTATGCTCCACATGACTGAATACAATTTCTATATCATGCCAGTTCTCCGGAGATTAATTCACTTCCTGATAACTGTATTTTGACTTTCGTAGTAGTAATTCATAGAATTTATAATTGGCGTTGTCAGTCCCCAGAGATGTGTGTGTGTGTGTATTCCCCTATAGCTTTCATTATTTTTCGTTCTCGCGTGAGCATGAAGAGAATAGTATGGGTATGGGAGAGGGACGGTGTGAAAAGAGGGTATAGGAACGGCTACAATTGCGACGACTCTTTCTCTCCCCCTCCCCCCCCCTTTCTTTCTCAAAGTCTATACGAACAGTGCGTGCGAAGGCAACCCGCGGTAAATCGATCCCTATTTAGACAGCTAGGCAGCTGAGTGTTTCCATAGCATAGTAAATTACAGGGAAGTCCACACAAAACAAAGAACGGCTCGCAAAACAGCGCTTAAATCAGAAATCGCAAATTTAGCAGGGGAGAGAGAGGTAATAATAATAATAATATTTATTACCGTGTATACTATATAGAAGAAAAAAACACAGGACAAACACATAAATAGAGTGAATACCGAAAATAAATAAACACAAAAATAGGATGAAAAACAGATAACACAGGTTCCCAAATGAGCACTCATCTAATTTTGGACGGAGGGTACAAATGGGGTACTTCATTCTTTCAATGCTTCTCTTATCTCGCCGCAGTTTTCTTTCTCAAACAAACTCAAAACTACATCCATCAGTAGGAAGAAAATATCACGCGTTGTAATTACGAAGCGAATTACTTCTTTTTTTAAAAATCATGTCATGATGGTCGTTGGTGTCGTGCCATACTCTTCCACGACCATCGCAGAGTATTCATAAATTTGAATCGAGCGAGTTTCCAAAAAAAAAACCGACCTTCAGTATATCACAACGCCCCTCATCCACGCACACATAGATGGAGTTGGAGGCGTTCAGGGGCAGTGATGTCGACATCGACGCCAGCTCCTTGGCGATTCGTTTCGTGCGCTCCTGAAAAGAAGGATACGTTTCATGCGTCTAATAGGTTCTTCTTTACTTTTTTTGCTGCTATCAACATTATCCTCTTTCTGTATGTTGTGGAAAATTATCGTCATCTTCGATATCTTCCTTGCAGTGGAAGTATGTACATACATATGTAAATGTCAGGCGGTCGATATTTTGCCCCCTTCTGTTGTGGCAGTGTTCGGAATGGGCCCAAAAGAATAGCAAGGGAGAAGCGATGAGGTGTGCATGTGCATGACAATGAAATGCCTCTCTCTCTTCCTCTCTCTCCTCTCTCTCCCTCTCTCCCTCTCTCCCCCCCCCCCCCCCCTCTCTCCCTGGCCACTGAGCAGCTTTGACGTCTGTGGCCTATGCTGTAGTCGGCAACGAAGCGGCAAGGGAAAAGAAAGACAGCAATTAAAATGCGAAGGAGAATACACAAAAACGAGAGTCACTACTGTACATCCGAAAGAAAGCAGTCATTATTACGCATGCTCGGCATTCCAACAAGCAGTCACGGAACCGTAGTCTTTTGTCGAGGCTGATATTAGACGTAATTCATGCGTATTGACTGTATGTGCATACGAATTTTCAGGCTACGTAAATGGGAATGTGATGAGTAGCGTGTGAATATGTAATTCACCGAAAAGGATCTTACATATACAAATCATATCAATCAATCAATCATATCAATCATATACAAATCAAATCACACATATCAAGTACTCGAGAGTGTTCATCTCAACTCAACTACGATGGGTGAATGTAAGTGAACCAAGCGAACACCGTAACACGTAGACAAAATGAATAAGCAAAAGAATTCAAGACCCTGCCTTGTTTTCTATAGCCTTGTTATTCTTCGGGAGTTGCGAGATAAACGCAATATCAACAATAAAAAAGAGCGCCACTGAGTCTTCAAAATATTGCGAAACGCAGTTTCGAAGAGACTGACCGCGACTTGAACCACTTGAACACACCTTGAGACTGGGCGAGAACGGGTTGACATTCCTTGCCTCCTTCTTGAACGTGAACGGCACGACGAGCTTGCCATAGTCGCCGATGAAGCGCCATGTGGAGATCTGGTGCGCTTTCAGCACCTGCAAATGGTACAAGTTGGTGGGAGCAGAACTTTTAGGTAAACGTAGATGCCTGAGGACGGCATGGCAACAACATGATCGAGTAAAATTACAATCCATGAGTATCTCGCCACCATTATGTTTGTTTTTGTTTTTAACCCCCCCCCCCCTTCTCTCTCACCTTGGCATAGAGCGTCGCCAGGTCCACATCCGGCGCGTTATCCGACATTGCTCGGCGGGACAGCGAAATCTGGAGTGTTCAGTGGTGCATAGTGTTTGCTAGTGCGTGGTGTACCTCGCTCTGGGTGGTCTTTGGCCGGGCGCCGGTCGCCGTTCGTATCCGCTCGTCGGGAGGCAGGCCGCGCTCGTACTCCCGCGCTGCGCTCATCACAACCTGGAAGATTTCTCTCTCTCTCTCTCTCTCTCTCTCTCTCTCTCTCTTTCTCTCTCTCTCTCTCTCTCTTTGTCTCTTTTTCTCTAAGTAAACAAACAAGTAAACAAACACACCTGCGAGTACCGGTCGATCTTCTCTAGGAAGTCGATCATTCGGAAGTCGGGCGAGCCCATTTGGCCCTTGAGCGCGTTCGGATAGGCGGACATGATCTCATTGAACTTCGGCACCAGCTCCTTCGCTATCGACTTGGCACCTAAAATGTTGTTTGTTTGTTTACTGTGTTTGTTTGTTTACAAGCTCTTTTGGTGTCGACTTAGCCCATGAAAACATGTTTGTTTACTTTGTTCGTTTAGTTCTATAAGATTGTCTCTAGTTTTCTCTGCTGATAAAGATCATTATGCTTGATTACCTTGGGTATATGGTCGGACCAAGTAGGGAGTCATAGTCGGAACGGTTGCGATCGAGGCGGCGCATTCCATGAGAGCCTGAGGTAAACGGGTAAACAATAAACAAGTAAACAAATCAGTGAACAAACAAGTAAACAATGAGGTAAACAAACAAGTAAACACACCTGATACAACTCCATGTGCTCGCTGACATCGAAAACTGAATCGTTCTTGAGATGGTACTCCAGCAG
Organism: Rhabditoides inermis; assembly: GCA_963966185.1. Classification (NCBI taxonomy): domain Eukaryota; kingdom Metazoa; phylum Nematoda; class Chromadorea; order Rhabditida; family Rhabditidae; genus Rhabditoides; species Rhabditoides inermis. The sequence continues at coordinate 376,249 of CAWZYM010000191.1, read as the reverse complement.
CACTATCACCGCAGACTCGCACACTTCCTGCAAGTAGAAAATGTACGGTGCGCGAACATTCGCGGCGGGACCCAACGTTTATCAATTCTCTATTCTCTAAAATGTTCTTTTCACTTCACATTTCCCCTGCTCTTTCGCACATATCTATATCTGACTGCCATTTACACCCGCCGTGTATTGTTTTCGTGTTCTTCTTCTCCCTTGCTATTTTCGCTGAGTGTGAGAAAAGGTCGCCGTCCGTCACAAGTGCTATTTTGCGTCTGTGGGAGATTCTTAGTTATTTGTCATCTGCGTATCGCGATGAATACGATTCGAAAGATAAATTTGGAAAGTAAGCTGAAGAAGCGGATGAATTCATCATCAATATTTTTCTTCATTGCATCCCTGCAAGAACTTTTCAGGCAACTGTCGAGAAACTAACTAGTGCATGCACTGCACATAACTGTGAACACAATAAACTTCGCGTCGGGACCCCCTAATGTGTTCGCGGCGGGACCCACCTTGACGACGGGCATGGTGAGGTGGCTTCTGTCGAGTGGCAGGGGCTGGTCGAAATCTGGGGTTTGGGTGAGGACATAGGCGGTGAGGGCGTTCAGCAGCCAGATCAGGTGCTCCTCCCGAGCCAGACGCTCCTCAACCTAGATGGGATATTGAACCTCTCTCACAACTTTCTGGTGATCATACAATTATGGAACTCGAAAAGAAAGCGAGAAAGAGAGAGGGAGAGAGAGAGAGAGAGGTCGTCATACCGTCCGCTCGATGTCCCATCGACTCCGCGTACTGCCATGTCCGTACCCCACCCCTCGGCTGTTCCCGTTCGCACTGCCTCTTCTCGCTTGTCTCCTCTTTCGCTCAGCTGAGTTCGATCTGAAAATTAGAGAACATTTTTGTTTCGCATCGGAACACGAACAAACGAACTGAACGAGACGATGATGTCATCATTTTGCGTCATTTCTCAAATTGGAAGTTCACATTTTCACCGGGTAATCTTCTTTTTAAAGGTCATTCAGTATAGTAATTACAGCGCTTAACGAAACAAATTATCGGCTGCAGGCCAGAGTGAACAGGCTAATCCACAGAGAAAGTGAAAATTGTGAGATAGAAAGTAATGGAGAACACGTCAGTTTACGCTTCCACCTGACAGAATTGTTCAGACACTCTCAAGCAGAGTTTCGTGATACTACTCAATTGCATTTAAGATCGTGGAAAAATAAAGACCCACGACCGAAGCGCGCGATATAAACGGCAATTTAAAAGTACAAGTACAACTACAGTATGCACTCTACACAATGAGTACAGTCCGCGGAAAGTGTCACCCCTACCTCGCATACTAAGTACAGTGTACATGTACATACCAAGTACAGTCAGTACTAACAAGTACAGTCAGCAGTAGAGTTGAAACAAATCTTGATTTTCACCCCTACCTCGCATACTAAGAACAGTGTACATGTACATACTAAGTAAGTACAGTCAGTACTAACAAGTACAGTAGGCAGTCGGGTGAAGGATAGTGATTAGCGGTTAGTGCGGTTAGTGTTCACCTAGCGTGCGAAGCCATTTGTAAGGCAAGAGTACACGTGCAGTCTACAGTCTATGTATACTAAGTACAGTCAGCCGTAGGGTTGAGAGAATTGCTGTGTCTCGACGGTCTCACCTCGCATACTACATAAGAAGTGCACACACTAAGTACAGTCGGAAACAGGGAACCTGGAATGACTGACCGCGCATGCGCCACACTGCCACACTCTCCAATCAGATCGCAGAGGAGATGCACTATACCAGCATCGAAGAGAACGGTACGCTCATCCGGAGTGGACTCGCTGATCAGCCTGCAAGAGGCAATCTCTCTCTCTCTCTTTCTTTCTCTCTCTCTCTCTCTCTCTCTCTTCATCTTCTCTCTCTTCCCCTGCTCTGGTTTGCGATGATTCGTTCAGATTGGTCATTCCAAGAAACTTTATTACAATCAAGTATCAGCCATTGCGTACTTTTGTTTTCTTACAAGTTCGCTGTTTACTACAGTTATAAACCTACTCGCCGCTTCGTTACCACCTGATTTGCTGGTTCACTATTCAGCCTCTCTCTCTCTCTCTCTCTCTCTCTCTCTCTCTCTCTCTCATCCCACCCCTATCTCGAACTCAATCTGATTGCTTATTCATGTGATATCGCGGTCACACGGGGAGAGAAAATGACTTTCTTTATATGTAATTGCATATTAGACAGGGAAACGGTGTGTGTGCGTTTGAATTGTGGTCACACTGAGTGACAATCAATATGAACCTTTCTCTCTTCTATTTTCTCTTTGTTACCTCTATCCTCTTTTTCACCTCTCTCCCTCTCTCTCTCTCCCTTTCTCTTCTCTCTCCCTCTCTCTCTCTCTCCCTCCCTCCCTCTCTACCTCGAGACTTTCAACATGCTGGCCATTCGAAGGGGCTTCTGCTCCAAGAGACACCTGCAAACAGGAAACAAATTAGGATTACGTGTGTTTTATTTTTCATCTTTTTAGCAATATACGTATAGCAGCTGTAAATTGTATCGGATAAGTTCCGGGCGTTCTGAGAATAACTATTTGTACTTGTTCTTTACATCAATATGCGTGTGAGAGTATGAGACTTTGTTTTTTGAAAGATGCATAGAAGTTTACAAAGTCAAGGCGTAATTTTCTTAACTCCCCCTCTCACAATCCCCTAATAATAATCTCTAGAATCTGTTATTCAGTGAGGCATACACTATGTAGCTCTCAGGTTGTATTTACCCGATCTACTCCTCGGGTTGTATTTATCTTTATAACATTATAACACCTGGTGTGACTCAGACACTACGAATCTATAAGTGGTAAGTGACGCTAAACACATGCGTGCACTACAATGAAACACTTCATATTGATAAGTGTCGTCAATTGCACAACACCGGCGTACACTACGAAACACTCGCCTGATTCGCTCGACGAGTGACGCCGCATCGTCCGGCTCCGGCGAGCTGGATGAAGACGCAGCCGCGCCCATTCGAAACCACCTAAATAAATTAGTACACTTTCCGCTCGAACGCGACTGTGTCCATAGTACAACGGCGTAGCGAAATATTCACCTCAACCAGCCGGATCCGACGGTGCCGCACGTCGCCGAATTCCACGACGACAAACAGCCGGACGCTGAAATTATCGATTAATTGATATTTTTTTCTGATTTATGATAAAGTGATGTCCAGCCGATTCACCGCGAGAGTGCAGAGAGCATTACGCCAAACTTGGATAATTTTTGACTGTTCGATCATTGTTGCATGGTGGTTTTCCCAAGCAGAGTGAGTGTGAATGTAGGTGTATGTGATTCAATTGAGTCAGCGCCTATTCGATTCTCTCTCTCCATCTCAGAATGACGCCATGGCTGTTAGTTGGAATGTAAGCGTCTGCAACTCTCCTGATGTGATTGTGTCTGTTTTCTGATGCCCTCTTCCCAAACACTCATATCTTTGAAAACAGCAGGTAGAAGAGAAGAGGGGGAAGATCCCTCGTAATACCCTGTCTGAGCTAGGTGCTGTGTAAGGAAGGCATAAAAAAAAACAAAAAAACAAGCGCATAAAAAAGGGAGGAAAAGAGGCAGGCAGGCAGGCGAGTGCACCAAAGAGTCACACTCCCTGGACTCTACGACCACTTGAACATTGTGCCACCAAGTTACATAACTATAGGAAAGTGCATGAGAGAGTTCGCCAGAGGCGAAGCTCTCTCTCTCTCTTACCCTCCCTCCCTCTCCCTC